>CM021103.1:125254995-125273601 GCA_007115665.2 Sequoiadendron giganteum | reverse complement strand
ATTCAACATTGGCATGAATGTTAGTCTAGAGGAACTATCTACGCTCAAACAAGGTAAGGGGGAATCATTCTCTTCCTTCCTACAACGATGGTGATCCAAGGCCAATCAGAGCAAGTGGGCCATGTTGGAGGAGCAACAAATTTGCACCATCATTTCCAATCTTGAGAAAACCTTGGCATTCCATCTAAAAATGTAGTGCATCACCACTTACGACCAATTGATCTCTAAGGCGCTCAACATTGAATGAGCCCTTATTGCACAAGGCGGTACACCCACATATCCAGAACATCAATACAACCGTCCTTCCACCAGCTATAATGAAAAACCTCACACGTGGGAAAAAAATAGAAACGTCACTAACGATGGAGTGGTCGATGCCAAGGTCATAATCAGTGCTCCGAAACAGAATGCCCAAACATATTAGGAACCACAAAACAACAATTACAACAAAACACAAACCAATGCAGTAGCACAACAACCACCCAATAACCAAGTCAACAATCTGAATAATCAAGGAGGACCACCTCTGCGAAACAAATATTCCCCCAAGAGGAAGTTCACAGCCCTTGGGGAACCAGTCGAATCCATCATGAAGAAATTGGTAAATGAGAATCTGATCAAAATCCCCACTTATGAGAATTATCAAGAGCCCCAAGTGAAACCACCATGGTACAATGAAAATTACCTTTATGATTATCATAAAATCAAGGGTCACACAACAACTAATTGCATGAAGCTGAAAAATATAATCCAAGACCTCATCGACGACAAGATCATAAATGTGGAACAACCAACAAGAAATCAAGATCTTAAGATCTATATGAATCTGATGGCGGATCATAACCAAGGAAATAACAAAGGAAAAAAAAAGTATGCCAATGTGAACCATGTGTACGATCAAGTTATCGCATCCCTAGATGAATGGGTCACTGTTGTTAGTATCAAAGGAACCAAAGTTGATTGTGGAATCACCACACGTGGCGACAAAGTCACCATTGTTGGGTCATCACAGCCACCTAGGGCATCCACCTCAAATCAAAAATCCACTCCTAATGGCTACAATGTCTTAGACCAGTTGAAAAGAACTCCCACTCAGATCTCCATCATGGATTTACTGAAGATTTCATCCACCCATAGAGAAATCCTTGAGGAAGTGTTGGCTTCATCTACCGTCTCTGCCAATCTTGATACTAAACAATTCTATGCTATGGTCATAAACATTACCACCCCAAATCTCCTCACATTTTTTGATAAGGACTTCCCCACCCAACCATCTCACAATCACACACTCCACCTTGAGGTCCTGGTTCACAAAAGAAAAGTCAAAAGGGTCTTGGTGGATGGGGGTGCAGGTCTAAACATCTGTTCTCTCAAGCTCATAAAGAATCTGGGATTCTTCAAGGATTTCATTGAAAAAGGTAAGGGCATCACAATCAAAGCTTATGACGATCAAGAAAGAGTATTTCAGGGCACTATCCAACTCCCTATTCAAGTAGGGTGAGCCATTATGGAAACCACCTGCTACGTCCTTGACCTTGATTTATCTTATAACATCCTCTTGGGGCATCCATGGATCCATGGGATGCAAGCAGTCACATCTACCTTTCATCAGTGCATCAAGTTTTCATACCAAAATCAAGATGTCACAATTTATGGTGATCCTGAGCCCTTTTCCTATTGCGAAAACTTGGAAGCAAAATACTATAAAACTCCCCAAGTCTCAAAGAATGATGAAGGCCCTTCAACTCCATATATAGACCAAGCCAATATTTCCTCCACTTCTGGGACAAACACACCTGCCATTCCTAATATATCTGAAATCAAGGTCATAATCCAAGACAACGGGTGTGGGGATTACAAAATGAAGAAGGGAGCCTTTGTGGTAGGGGAGTTACCTCAATCCCCTAGATCCCATGGACAGATGCAACCCACCAATGTAGCATCTCAAACCTTCACTGTGGATTCCTCTCGATTCAGAAGTTGGGGGGATCTAGACTGAGAAGTGGTGGACGAGAGAGACATATCGAATCTCCTCTATCAAGATGAAAGGCATGTACCATCCCTTCCTATGGATGATGCTAACAAATGACATCAATTAATGTTGGGCATGGGCTATAACAAGAATTAAAGTCTTGGAAAAAAATCAACGGCCGATTGGAACCTATCATTGTTGAAAAGCGCATGAAAAATATTGGCCTTGGGTTTACCCCTCTGAGTATAACCATATGTGGTAGAAGTCCTCTCGTTAAAGCAGTCAGGACTCTCCCTCAGCTATCGAAAACTTCCCTTCAATTACGAGTATCTATAGGTCTACCCTTAGATAACTTCACCTTTGACATAACTAATGTGTGTAGTAGTGACGAGGATCCCATAACTGAATTTCCTATGATTTTCGAAGATTCCTCCCTATTCATGATCAACACCCTATATTTTGAGTTAGACCGTCAAACCCATGAAATAAACCTTGTCTATCCCCAGCTCATCGATTACAACCAACAAGGACCACCAATTCTGGACACATTCGAAAATGATGAGGCACTCTCAGAATTCATGGGATTGTAGGATATGGTACCATATGAGGATCATAAATTTGGGTTCGATATCATACTGGATACACAAGCCTATTATGGGGAAACAATTGAATCCTTCAGTTACAAAAGTGAAAAATTGAGAATAATCTCAAGGTCTTTGAGTGAAAACCACACTCTACACTCTCTGATCCAAAAATAGTAAAAATAAATGATGCATCCAACAGTGAAAACCTCTTTGAGGCATCGAAGGATGAAGGATTTAATCTTCCTCTTAGTGCCATTCATCTGGAGAAGTCATCAGTTATGGAAGAACAATACAATCCAATCAATCTGGAAACAAAGGAACTACCACACATAACATTCTATGCCAAGTTACTTCTCACAGAAGAATAGGAACTCCTAGCTGTGTTCCTAAAGAAAAGAAAGATAAAATTTGCATGGACCTATGCCGACATGCCTGGACTTGATCTAGAAGTTGTGGTTCATCACCTAGTTGTATATCCTGAAGCAAAGCTTGTGAGACAAAAGCTAAGAAAAATAAATCCCCAAATAGCCTTGTTGGTCAAAATCGAATTACAAAAGCTCCTAGATGTAGGGTTCATACGACTGATCGATTATCGAGAGTGGGTCTCAAATCTTGTACCTGTTTCAAAACCCACTGGGGGCATCTGCATCTACACAAACTTCAAAGATCTAAACAAAGCATGTCCAAAGGATGAATTTTCACATCCAAACACTAATATGATGACAGGACATGAGATGCTATCATTGATGGACAGATTCATAGGATATAATCAGATCATGATAGCTAAAGAAGACCAACAAAAGAAAACTTTCACTTGTCTACGGGGGACATATTGCTAGAATATGATTCCATTTGGGTTGAAAACCATAGGAGAAACCTACCAAAGGGCCATGACATTAATCTTTCATGACATGATCCATAAAATTGTGGAGGATTATGTGGACGATGTATTGGATAAGTCAAAGAAGTGACGAGACCACATATCAGCCTTAAGCTCCATTTTTGACAGATTAGAAAAGTATAAGGTCCAACTTAATCCAAATAACTGTATCTTTGGAGTAAAATCAGGTAAGATCCTAGGGTACATCGTATCAATGAGAGGAATCAAGGTAGATCCCACCAAGGTCAAGGAAATCCTCGAAATGGAAGCACCCAAGACATTGAAGTAGCTAAGAAGCCTACAAGGAAGACTCCAGTCCATCCGCTGATTCATAACACAACTAGCAAACAAGGTAATCCCATATTCTCATCTACTCCACAAGGGGGTAGCATAAAAATGGGATGAGAAATGTGACCAAGCATTCAACAAGATCAAAGAGTATTTTCTCACACCACTAGTCCTTATGCCACCAATTTTAGGAAAATCCTTGATCTTATACATATCAGCAATAATGACATCCCTCAGTGCTCTCTTAACCCAACATAATGAAATTGGGAAGGAGAGAGCTATATATTACATCTGTAGGACCATGGCGGGACATGATTTGAACTACACAACCATTGAGAAAGCCTGCCTAGCATTCGTGTTTGCAACACAAAAATTTAGACATTACATGTTAGTACATTAGATCAAGCTCATTGCAAAAATAGACCTACTCAAGTACCTACTCTCCAAAGCAACTCTCACAGGATGAACAATGAAGTGGGTCATGATCCTAATAGAGCATGACATTGAGTATGTAGAATGCAAGGCTATCAAAGGAAAAGCAATCACAGATCAACTGGCAGAAGCACCAATATATGCAGAGAATCCACTTATTTCAGAGTTCCCCGATCAATCAATCTTCAGCCTTAGTGTAGCGGATCATTGGAAAATGTATTTTGACGGATCCTACACATAACATGGGTCGAGAGTGGGATTCTTATTCATCACTCTGCAAGGGGACTGCATACCTAAATCATACAATTTTTCATTCTCGTGCACAAACAACATCGCAAAATATGAGGCTCTTGTCATAGGGTTGAGAATTCCAGTGTAGTGGAAGATTATGGCACTTAAGGTCTATGAAAACTCGCAACTCATAATCAACCAGGTGAATAATGAATATCAAATGAAGGATGACAAGTTGAATACATACAACAAGTTGGTGGAAGGTCTCAAGGAGTTCTTCATTGATATCACATTTGAATAACTACCCAAAGCAAATAACAGAGCAATGGATGCAATGGCTACAATTGAATCACTCCTAGAGATCCCGCACGTCCCAAAATGGGAATTCCTCATAGAGTAGCTTCTCATACCAGAATTCAAGGTACCAGAGTCCAAATTTGTGTGTGAAATCATTGGTCCCAATTATCCTTGGTACCATGATATATACACCTACCTGAGAATAGGAGTCCTTCCCACCAACATAGCCTCAAACCTCAAAAGAGCCTTTGTCAAAAATTCATCTCACTTTGTCATACTAGGAGATACCCTGTACTGCAGGAGCATCGAAGGGACCCTTTTACGTTTCCTAAACACCGAGGAAGCCTTGAATTCCTTAACCAAGGTACATAATGACATTTATGGTTCACACTCAAGCGATATGAATTTGGCCAAGAAATTGCTAAGGATAGGGTACTACTGGCCTACCATGGAAAGAGAAGCACATGGCTATGTTAAAAAGGTGTTTACATTGTCAACAACATGGGGACCTCATCCATGCACCAGCTTAGGAGCTCCACCCAATTATCACACCTTGGCCCTTTTCGTAGTGGGGGCTCGATCTCATTGGTAAAATCACTCCCACCTCATCCAATGGCCATAAGTTTATCATCACCGCCACAAAGTATTTCACGAAGTGGGTGGAAGCCATTCCCATGACCTACATTATGGGAAAACAGATATCCAAGTTCATCCTGAATTATCTTATTTGTCAATACGGTGTCCCTCAAGCCATTATCTCAGATAATGAGACACCTTTCAAAAATCAAGATGTTCGCGACTTATGCCAAAAATTCAATATCCAACATCGCTTTTCCACTTCGTATTATCCCCAAGGCAATGGCCATGTAGAAGCTACCAATAAGACCATCCTGAAAATCCTCAAGAAAATAGTCAATGACATTGGTCATGACTGGCATTTGCAATTGAATCCTGCCTTATGGGCCTATCGTACAAGCATCCACACACCAATAGGTGCCACCCCCTTGTCTCTGGTCTATAGATCAAAGGCCATCCTCCCCATTAAGATCGAGCTCCCATCCTTGAGAATATCACTACAAAATCTCATTACAGATGAAGAATATTGGGTCTCATGATTCAATGAGCTGGAAATATTGGATGAGCAGCGTATGGATGCCTTAAACCACTTGAAATTCTATTAGAATCATCTCAAACAAATCTACAACAAGAAGATCAGGATTCAGACCTTCCAAGTTGGCGAGTTGGTACTAAAGGAAAATTAGAAGAATGTGTCAAATCCAAATGGCAAGGGCAAGTTTGAACCCAATTGGTTGGGACCATTCATCATCACCGTGAGCTATAAGTTAGGGGTATATCAGCTATCAACACCCGAAGGGGAACCTCTGCAGGGGCCCATGAACAACTCTCATCTCAAAAAAAATTATGCCTGATCTTTTAAGGATAAAACCAAACTTACAAAAAAATATAAAAATCCAAAAAAAATAGAAAAAGGATTAAAAACAGTAAAGAGAAAAATTGTCCTCTAGTGAAAACCACTTCGGTGGCACTTTGGGCAAGTACCTTGGTGAAAACCTGGCAAACAGGTGCCTTGTGTAAATAAAGCACTCTCCATCCACCAGGATCTCTACGAGTGACTCCACATCACTCATCGCATTCCATCGCATCCTTTCATCACTCATCCACATCCATATCATAGCTTGGTCCTGTGTTCGTATCATATTCTACCCTAGTACTACTTGGCACATTCCTAAGGTCAGTTTGTCCTGCCTATATCGAAGTAGTCTATTGCATCACGTTGGGGGCATGTTCTCTTACCTACATCGGGTCAGATTCGTGTATATCCTTGAATTCTTCCTTAAAATTAAAAAAATCCAAAAACATTCATAAAATTCTTCAAAAAATAAAAAAAGCCAAAACCATTTGAAACATGTCAAAAATCCAAAAAATAAAAATAGTGGAGTCATCTTGTCGAACTACGTCGTCTTTGAGCTTGAACGTAGGTAAGGTTGATCTTTGATCATCCCTCAAGACACCCTAGGTCAATCCTGTAGAAGTCCATCACAATAAGCTGGCAATCCATTTGTTCATATCTCATCAGTAAATAAAGTTTGTGTCAGTTGAACTACGTGGTCTCTGCGTGTATAACGTAGGCAAGGCTAATATGTTGATCAGCTCTCGAGACCCCAAGGATAGGTCTTTAGGTTAGTTTCTTGGTCAGAATCTCAGAAAATCCCAAAAAAATGGAAAATTCAAAAATCAAAACATTTGTAAAGCATCTCAAAAATCTAAAAAATAGCCTCAAAACATTTCAAAAACACCAAAAAAATCCAAATATTTGAAAAAATCCATCCATCTTCATCTTGCTTTCACCTGAAATAATCTCATTCATAATAAATTGATCGTCATCTTCATCCTTTGGTAAACTAGTCATAAGCAAGTCTAATAGGTTCTAAAGTGAAAACCCAATCGTCGAAGTCTCAAGCCTAGGTCAATAAGTAATCAAGTTAATCAACTCTGAGTATCAATAGCTTATCATCCAATCAATTCCAAATCAATTGATAACATGTCCTAGCATGCATCCTTCCTACAATGAACATCAACATCAAGCATCACCATAGTTTAGTCTTGGCTAGCGATATGAAGAACATTAGCTTGTTTGTTTACTTTATCTTTGTATTTTTGACTTATCTTATTTTGCGCTCATTCTAGCGACCTCTCGATGATGTCTAAACAAAAAAGATTTAGAGAGAAAGGAATGGGGCAACGATCATTATCTTTTTATTTGTTGTTCTTGTTGGATATTCTTGTAATATAACTTCACCATGCAAGCTTTGTTTGGTTTGTAGGGAGGGTGTTTTAGATGTCTTGTTGACCACATAGGAAGGCTTACTTTTCTATGTTTTTGTCTAAGATGTTTAGAATATCTAAACTACATTTTGAATAAGGTATTGTATGTCAGGTGTGAACATGAGTACTCCTAACTGATTGTCGAGTCAAAGTCCATCACACTAGGTACAATGCCATCTTGGTCCTTTATACCTTGATGCATCGTACCTATGTGTATTATCAAACATAAGGTAAATGGCCCTTTTAAATCCAAATTCCTGGTAAGCAAATCATCATTATTAGTGTAGGTGTTGGATCCTCTTTCCATTTTCTTCTATTTTCTCTCTGTACTAACATGGTACCATGATAATTACTCAAAAAAATCACTAAATGCATCCACCCTGCATCCACAGATCATCAACATAATGCATATCATGTCATATAGGAAACATAGATGCACTGCATTTCATCATTAATATAGATTCATTATTCTAAAAAGAATCTCATAAACATCATAAACTTGCATTCATTATATAAAGATATTATCACATAGGCATTATTAAATCATCCATAGCATAATCACATATCATATGCATCATCACATACCACAAATCATTACGTATCCATATCATATCCCATTATAATAATCTCATTACATAATCATTTACACTTCATAAATCATGTCATGATCATCTCACAAATCATTGCATATCATCATAAAACATCATGTCATAACATCGCATTCATAAATCATTGCAAAAACAAGAATCGTCACATAGGCATATCACATAATACAAAAGCATAATCATCTCACATCATCATCATCTCATAATCATGTGCATTACATATCACATCATCTTAAATGATTACATTCATATCGCTGAATTTGTACCATCACATTCATAAATCGCAAAGCATGTCATAAAACCATTGCATATCTTAGGTCATCTCATATCATACATCATCATAATTATTTCACATCAAAAGAATTTACATATCATATAGGTTTATTAAGCATCTCATAAGCACACATTTGCATCGTCATGTCATAACATACATCATCACATTCTGCATAAGAAAATATACAAAAAGAAATGTATCCATGAAATATCCGCATAATCACTGCATCACATCATCGCATCACATAGAAACATACATCACATTACATCACATAAAATAAACACATGCATCACATGAGATAGAGTCATAACATCTACATAACATCACATATAGGAAATTAAATACATCCATCCATTCATCATGCATAAGTAAAGGACACATCTCATAAACGAATCGAACCATATCATATATATATATATATATATATATATATATATATATATATGTAGCTATCATGGTAAAAAGATCAGGATCAAAATGTGTTTATAAATCAAGTATACAATACAAGTCGGGGCTATAAAAAATGGAGCCCATAGATAAAAAAGAATGTTGTCTCTGATAAAAAATGTGAGGCTAGCCCTACTAGATGTTGCCCTCTCCCACCTGTCTCTCGGCATGCTCCTCTTGTCTCATGCCAATCTGCTGTGAGTACTTTGGTACTTGGGATCCTGATGGCACAACCTATTTGTAATACAATCTGTAATATTTTGCATCCACATCATAAATGACTCTCTCTCCATGGATGATCAATCAAAGGATGCGCCAAACATCCTCCAGGGTCACCGTAGCCTCTCTTGTGGGCAAGTGAAACGATGATGTCTCACTATGCCATCTCTCTGCTAGGGCGATCATCATGCCCAAATGTGTCCAGACGGCAGTTGCGTATGCAAGATACCACAACCCTATCACCCCAAGGTGCTCCTAGAGAAACTCATGCATACTAACTAATCTGCTGAGAACTAGGGACTGGTGCTCTCGTGAATGCAATATCCCAAGGTCCTCCTACGCAAGAAAAGGCCACAATGTCAAATTTCATAAAAAAATGAGGATTATGCCTTAGGTTTTGCAATTGAAACAAAAATTGCGATGTTGTTTGCAATTGTGGAATTGTTTGCAAATTTCCAAACTACGTCGCAGCATCGTAGTTTGACCACTATCTTAAACCTAAATTTCTAAATTAGCTCACAGTGGTGCAGTTTGCATAGGCACCTAACTTTGGCCCAAAACCCTAATTTTCTAAACTGGACCATGCATCCCCATTTGCATATGTGGCACTCTTTGAGGCTGTGTGACACTGATTCTACCCTTCCAGTGGCACTAAATTGTGCCACTTGACCTAGTTTGACTTTTAGACCCTATTAAATGCGCTCAAAAAAAGAAAAAAACAAGGTGGGTAAGAATCACATACCGCTGGTCCTGCGTCGATTGGTCATTTGTACACTCGCACTCGATCATACACGTGTCGTGGAAGCAATCATTGTGCCATCTCGATTAGTGCTCAGAGCTCAAAGTACAAAAATCTCTCAAAGGCTAGGTGTGCAAATGAATTGAAAGTGACCTGTTGGGGCCTATTTAAGCTTGAAATTTAGTGTTTTTTTACCATGTTTAACTGTCAAAATTAGGATTTTGAACCCCCAATCCTATTTTCACCTGAGTGAGGGTAGTTTTGCGTCATTTTTTCACATTTTGACATGTTTTTGACCCGTCAGGCAGCTTGTCCTCTTTTTTCATGAGATCACCCAAAAATCCAAATTTCGTCTGATCTCTCGAGGGGGCAGTATACCAGCGTAATCCTTCTCACTGGGGCAACAATGGGGCATCTAAAAAAATCATTTTTTAAAATTTTTTATCTAGGCAGTTTATTCTTTGAACCAACGCAATAGGTGCATTGCTTCAAATAGAGGCAAAATGTAGACATAAAAAATATACAGATTGATCCTACACATCTGATCCTGATCTTACTAACATCATTTCTTCCTGAATCATCTCCTTTACTAATCAATTTAATTGAATAATCTTTATTTGATTAAATTCATCGTATTTCCTCTCTTAATTAGGGTATGTGCAGGATCATCATGGAAAAAACAAGACCTTAAGTGGCAATAAAAAAACAAAAAATCAGAGTTAGACAACTTGATGTAAAAATTTGAATAAGTTATCTATATTATTTCAAAAAAATGTAAAAATAGAATATGTAGCAAATTGAATCTAGTTTCTAAACTACTAGACCTTTATTTATTTTTTTAGAATCTATTTGGTGAAAATTTGAAATTTCAATTCAGTAGTATTTAAATTTCAGGGTAAAAATAAGAAGTAGGTGTCTGTCTGACCACCCTAACCACAATAAAATGATAATATTTTTTTATAATCTTTTAGATATAAGTAGAGGACTCATGTCCCAATGTGATGCATATTTTTTTATAATTTGTTTCCATGTAAATAATTAATTATGAATTTTTTATTATAACTTTTAAAAAATATAAAAGCTCATCTATCTAACCACCTTAACTTGGTCAAAAATTCATGAAATTCAATTTTTTTAATTTTATTCCTATAGTATGCGAAGCATAGAATGTGACGCATGTTTCAGATTCAAAAAAAGTGATACCATTTGAAAGTTATAGATGTTTTTCAATCAGCCTATCAATAAGGACTTTATTCGTAATTCTAATAGAAAATGAATAATAATTATTTATTAAATTCAAAGTAAAGCATAATTTATATTGGTGGAAAGCTGAGAATCTCCTCTAAAAACCCTTTTCGTTTCATTAATTTTGGGTAAAAAAAAAGTCGTCAACCACATGGGCCATCATATGGCTTACATATCGCCACTTTTTGACCCATCATGATCATGCACATACCCATTAAATAAATCAAATCTATCTGATTAAGTCATCCACTTCTATTAATTAAATAAATTATTTTATTTAATAATCTGATAATCCCTCTTGTAATTAAATAATTCACTTTATTTAATTACTCTCTAAGGTTATCTCTTTTAAATTAAATAGATTAATCTTTATTTGATTTAATCTAACATCACCCTCTTTAATTAAATAAATCAATCTTTATTTAATTAAGTCTATATCCATTATTCCTCTCAACTTTGATTTATTTAAATCCAAAATCTAAGTCAAAATTGTCAAATCAACTAATCTTCATCTAATTTAATCAAATCCTAATTAATCTTAATCCTCATCCATCAAATCCTCTAGATTTTGCAACTTGCACAATAAATCAATTTAATTGATTATTAATTCCCCCATTTTCTCTCAACTTGGCATCAATAAGGGAATATTCCTCAAATTTGAAAATCCCTCCAAAAGGGAAAGGGATGAGTACATCCAACAAGGAATTAAAGGCCTCTTACATGTCCTTTTCCTTGAGCCAAGTGGCAGTTACTCCATTCTTCTCTCCCTCCAACTTGTCATTTCACAAATTTCAAATTCCACCTAACCATATTTATGTGCACATTCATCAAAATGTGTTCATTCCTCCTCCAATCACATGTGGACAAGTGGCCTTCTCTCATTGGTTGGTCTTTTATCCTACATTCATCCATTTTTCTTCTTTCTCCCTCATTCTCTTCTATAAATAGAGAATTCCTCTATTGATTTTGGATCCATCAACTAAGACCACAATCACTATAGGCATTTAGCATTTGATTTCATAGCATTTCTCATATTTTGCAATCAATTTAGCTAGGTTATTGACAAATTTCATCAAGGAGCATCAATTCATCACCATTAATCATCAAGCTTGCAAGGAATTGGGAAAGGGCCATTTTCCACATCAAAATGACACCAATTCCCCCATGGGATTGAGAGTTTTCTCATTAGAATAGGATTTGATAGCTTTGTTCTTGTTTTTCTTCATTTCATTTCTTGTTTTCATGTTTCAAACTAATTTCATGGGGAATGTTGATGTAACTTGCATAATGATCTAATTATATGTTTGTTCTCTTGTGTTTGTGTAGGTATAGGTTCACCATTCACAATAATACTTTGGGATGTTTCATACTTTCACTTGAGTTTGGACCTAAGTTAGTACAAGTCTTATGCCATTTTATCCCTACTACTTACTAGTGATTAGTTATCTATTTATTGGAGATTGCATACCCTTACAATTCTTATGTTATGTTCTAGGCTTGCTTTAGGGGTTTCTTCCGCTAGCATCTTTTTAGGTTCACTTGACCATGCCTTAGCCTTTCTTGCCTCAATGCCAACTTGTGTTTTATGTTTTCATGCGTCTTTCTCCTTTTCAATGTTAACCAATATTACCACCATGTTTACCACATGTTGTGCTAATATTTCAAGTTCTCAAATATTTTGTTGTGATTGGATGCTAGTGTAATGCACATACACTTGCTAAATTTTTGGTCATATAACTTGAATATTTTCTTCTAGATTTTCCAATTTTCTCTTGATAACCATGCTTTGTTACCAAACTAGGATAACTCCCAACATGATTAGTTCAAGTTTATTGACTCTTCATATTTATTTTGGTTTTTAATTTTGAAAATCCAACTTAATATTTCAAAAAATCAAGTTGTAAGAACATTTTTATTGCAAGCTCTCCTATTTCCAAGCTTCTATGTGATTACTACTAATTTTATTGATCAATATGGTAGGCTTATTGTTCAATTTATTATCTAGTGTGATTTCATTGACATATTTGGATGAGACATATTACTTGTGTTTCTTGTAAGACTTCACTTCCATTCACAGTGTGAGGTGATAGTGCTCATGCCTTGTCATTTTATTTTCATTTTATAATAAAATTTTGAAATATTTTTTGTTATTGTCACTTGTTGGATAATTCACTTCCATTTGAAATCTACACACACTAGTTTAGTGCTTCTTATAGATATGAAGTAATATCCATAAAATTTCATTTCATTGTTCTTACTCTAGGCACACTTAGGCTAGAGAGCATACCCATCATCTTATTTTTCTATATCATTGGTTGAATGTGGAAATTAAAAGGTAAATAAGGTCTTGACCATTCATGACAGGCTCCCAAGAAGTTCAACCTTTTTTTATTGTTCAAGCTATAGGTTTTTGAAGCATTCAAACATAAAGGTTTGATCATACTCTTCCTTTCTCTTCATCATTTTTTTATTGACCACATCCAAAAATACATCTCCAAGATTAAAAAAATAAGAACACAACTAAAGTATTGCAAGATTATTAAGGATGATTTAAAATTAATTCTAAATGTGTTATCCAAGCTTGGTCCTAAGTATCCAATATTTGTTTCTAGAGCTTTCATACCCATTACATTTCTATGAGAGTTGCATATGTTGATATTAGTCTTGATGAATTTGTAAATCTTCTAATTCAAGAGGAAGTGAAGTTAATTCAAATGGGTCTCATCAAGTCTTCTAAACCACAAGAATTGGTGGCTAGTGAGCCTAAGATATAAAAAGAATCAAGAAATCCTAAAAATAAGCAAACAAAGTAAAAGAAGAAAAAAACAAGCTAAAAAATATTTTGAATCCTCTCCATATCAAGGGGAATCGTTTAAGAAGTAGAAGCTCAAATGTGCATGTTGTAAGAAAATAAGATACAATGAAAATCAATTTTATTCAAAACAAATTGATGAGTTGAAGCATCTTCTTAAGAAGAAACAAATCAATCTTCCTCCAACTATGTTAGGGGGTTCATCTTCTTCTTAAAATTTAGAGAAATAGAAGGGGAAAACACTTGTTATAATTATAAATTCTAAGTCAATGAGGTGAATACTTGATTCTCGAGATTCTCATCACATGACTTCATTATAGAGTATATTCTCTTCATTTGAGTCTTGTTCATCACTACACATCTTCATGGAAAAACAAACATATATGTATGTTTATGGGAAAGGATCTATTGAAATAGATGGAATCCATCATTTAATGACATTCTTTTTCTTCCATTGTTGTCAACTAATATCCTTTCTATCTATTAGATCACACATGGTGGAGCAGGTAAAAGTGTTGATTTCACACCAAATTTTGTCATAATTTATGATTTGTATAACAAAGATATAGTTATAGTTGGGTAGTTTGATCATCAATCTTGAGTATACACCTTCTTACATTTTACTCCTAGACATATTTGAGGAGATATATTATGATCATCTGAATCATGGTGATTTTTCATCTACTTGGTTCTAGAGACATGTGCTGACATTACATCTCCTCCATCCACTGTTATCTTTGATGCAACTAGTATTGCTACATCCATAGCTTCTAATGATATAGTACAATAGGAAATTTATATTTTAAATACTACTTGGGATGAGTACTTGATATAAATTGTAGGTTTGTTTGGTGAGTACTATCTTGCAAACTTGGAGGACACTATTCAAAATATCAATCTCCTATTTGATGTTAGCTCTTATGAGTCGCATCATCTTCTTCAAATGTTGTGAGGGAACCTTTATAACCTCTTATTCCTTCTGTAAATAATCATTTCTCATAGTTTGACATTGGTGTAGATACTTTTGAGCAACATTTGGAGGAGACATATTTATTTTTGGATTGTGTTCTACATCCATTTCCACAAGGATTCGGATTATCATCTTCATCTATGTGACATGAGACAAATGAGTTAATTATGGTAGCTTCCAACACTAACATGAGGACATTTGAGTAGAGTTTAGGGACATACATCTTGATATTTCTTTCCTCACGTTTCTTTTAGGAATGGGAATACATCCTACATATATTCTTGGTTTTTTTGTTCAAAGGGGAGGAATGTTGCTCAATGGGATTGAATAATCTTCATCATTCATTATTGCACATCTACAATCATTGTAGGAGATTCTACTTTGAGGAGGGGATACATGGTATCTCCTCTTCTCTCTTATGGGGGAGACCTTTTTCTCACATGGGGTTTTGTTCTCTTCATTCTTCTTTGTATTTCTCTCTTTTGAGGAGTTTTATCCCATTGGTATTTCTTCTTTACTCCATTAATGAGATATTCATTTGTACATGGGTAGCTAACATGATTTTGTAGTTGAGACTCATCTTTGCATTTGTCGCATCTTGTCCATTCTCCCTAAGTCGCACTTGAGGGGGCATTGGTGTGAACAAGGTGTTTTACATAACTTATTCATCACCCGGGTCTTATTCATACTAGTTACTTAAGTTTACTTAGGGTACACATGATAATTATCACTTTATATCTCAAGTCATAATATGAAGATACACGCCATAATCTTATGTTGTCCTATGTCTGACCTTGGTCGCTATAACCAAGGGGTTCTCTTTGTAATCTCAATTATATTATTCCATTATAATCTATCATCATTGTATATATTTGCATCCCTTATAGAATAATATTATTCTCTCTTGTGCTTTTATTGAAGCTCCTAGATCTTGGATGGCTACATCTTCAACCAAATCTTGCTTGGTCTAAAGCATTCTATACCAAGTTACCAACTCTTACACATCAACACGAAATGTGTACACTTTGTATAGTAATCAATATTATCCAAATTTATTTATTCATAATTTTAGTTAAAGATATAATCAAATCTAATGTGAAATATTAGCATATGTATGAAACGGAAGAAACAAAGCTCAATAAACTTAGTCATTATGAATACAAAACATTGAATAAACACACTTTATGCTATTATGATCATTATGAGTAAAAGTTATATAAACATTATTACAATAACATTCCATTTTACCACTTAAATAATGTAACATAAAGACAACTCAATATAAATATAATCTTACATTATGAAAAACCTTTCCTATCAAATCACATATTCTTAAATACAATCATTATCATAATAACATTCCATATTCACCACTCCTTTAAACAACAAAATATATATAAACACTTCTAGTAAATACAAATTTTGAAAGAAAAAATACATAGATTTTGATATTTTTGTACTTATATAACAAATTACACCGAAAAATATACACATCTAATCCAACAACTTATCTTTAAACTACTCGTTAAAAAACAAATCTATTAATATCACTTCATGATCTAACCCCATTACACAATAAAATCAAACTAATGGTATTCCACCTTGACATTAATTGTACTTGTTCCCCCATGATAAATCATATTGTTTAATCAGACCATTACGAAAAGAAAAACTTACACAATCAAATCCTAAATATGTACTACCAATCTATCAATATCACCTTAAAATTAGACCAAGCCCAATCACATAGCAAAATTAATTGTACTACCAATAGTACACCCTTGAAATTGATTGCATAACACAAAGATCTTTTGAACCTCCAAAATTACTTTGTTTTCCTTTAATCCCTAAAAGCATGGAAATTCACACGAGTGAAAACACACAAATGGCGTGGGGGCGCGTGGAGGCAGGGAGCATGACATGGGAGGAAGGAGAGGGAACATGCTCTAGGGTTTGTTTGCCACACACCCTCATGCCAACTAATGTTTACCTTCCCACGAAAAGTCATGCGGACAGGTGGAGGTAAGTGAAAGTCTAAAAGCGGATTATGACCTGGAGTTGGTATCGAAAAGAGTAGTACTTTCTACGTGTCGGGCCCACCGGATTTTGTTTTGACCCGTTGTAACGTCCCTTTCAATTCCTGTTTGGATTTGTTACGATTCTGTGGGGAATTTTAGGTCCTTAGTTTCATGTTTATCTTCATCCCTGTCATGGTAGATATCTTAGTATTTGATATTTATTTTTTTAACTATATATATAGATAGATATATATATTTTTGGTTTATTATGATTCAATCATTTTGTTTTAATTTTTCTATAATTGTAGTTTGTAATTTCGAAAAAAATCTATTAGTATAAAAATCAAATCAATTTCATATTATATATATTCAAATAAAATTAATGTAAAACTTCAAAAACATTAGATTTTCACACTTCATATTGATGAAAGCATTTTTTTTCTTTAAATTGCGTGCATCACAAAAATTACAGAGTTTAATCTAGAAAAAGAATGCTTTCTTCAATGTAAAACTTGTAAAGTCAAAGAATATTTATTGTGATAATGATGACAAAGTGTAGAAGAGACATTCACTATCTATATGTCCAATCAAATTATCAAAATGGAATTTGAATGGTCACTAAAATATTGAATCACATACAAATATTCATTTGAATCAAACTTGTCATTTGTCTTATTTGACTTTATGGTTTCCATCTCCATCAGCACCATTTGTGCACTTACTTATAGTCCTACCCAAGCAACTAGAGTTCTCAATCATTTCATATTCAAACTTTTATTAGAAAGCATGCACTAAAAGCTCGAGTTGGATTTGTACCTTGATTTTTTTTAATGCCTTCTCAACAAATCTATTTTTTGTATATCTTGTAATAAATACACTTGACAAGAACATCTCTTTGAGGCATTCTTTCAAATAGGTTAGGAACCTTGTCTATGGTCGCTTCTATTTTCAAAGGGCATTCTGTGGAATAGATATTTGCTTGAGTTTTCTCAAAAATCATTGAGTTTAAAGGTTTCAACTTTTTGCATTTCAGAAATACCTTTCATAGGACTCTTGGAAACTTTGTGAATTCACAAGCAAATAATGTGCTACAAAAATATGTCTTTGATTGTTTATTTTTTGAAGATTTTCACAATGGATCTTCTAATGGCTCGACCTTTTCTTTATTTTCCTTGAGCATCAATCTTCATTAGTTTTTGTGTATAATGTTTGAGGATAACTCTTCTTGTTTGGAGTTTGTGATTATAAGTGTTAATCCTTATTTTTCACATATATGAAACTCATGGTTCTCTGACAATAAGGTTTATCCATGGCACTTTCTCTATTGTCATTTAACCCTATCATTGCATGCAAAAATCACAATCATTGGCAAAAAGTTTTTGTGTGATTGTATGATTAAAATATCCTTTCTAGGTCTAAGGACGATGGGTGGTGTTGCACTCTAATTATTTTATCATCATTATAGTTATATTAAGATCATATGTTAATGATTTGGTTAGTTCCTTTATTTTTTTGTTCTTGACATGCATGTTTACTTTTCCATATGATGAATATCTCGACATATGGATTTTTTTTATCCTACCATATAATTTGACTATAAATTCTACTTTTAACACATGTAATTTTTTAGATTTGAAGATGTTTTTCCATATTCTAAATATTGTAAAAATAATTTGGGGATAGAAGCACATATATATGTGTAGACATGTAAAAATGCCTAACTCATATCTCACATCATTAACATTA
>CM021103.1:125130379-125254895 GCA_007115665.2 Sequoiadendron giganteum | reverse complement strand
AGAGAGAGAGAGGGGGGGGGGGGGATGGGAGGCAGTGGTGCAGGAGCACCTTAAGGTCTTTTGGAGAGATCTTGCAATTTTGGATTGTAGGTGGTTCTAGCCAACCACCAAGGGAATAAGGACTAATTGATAAATTCCCAAGGTTGAATTGATAATTGTGTAGTGGCAAATTTAGGCTAGTTAAAGCCTTGAGGTTTGGGAAAGTCTCAATGAGAAGATTAGGCAAAACTAGACAATGTTTGTCTTGGCTATTTATCCTAAAAGTTGGAAAATGGCATAAATGATGCTCTAAGCCCAACCCAAGGGTCCTAACACATGGGAGAAAGGTATATAAGGTCAGAAAAACCCTAATTGAAAATGTGGGAAAGCTATTGTACGATTTGGAGTTTTGGAAGGAAGTGTTGTGAGTGTGAAGAGTGCAAATTTGATTGAATTTTTGTGTTTGAGCCTTCATCTAGTCAAGAATGGATTGAAAGGACTTTTTTGATGCTTTGAGACTTTTATTTGTGTCATTTAATTATCTTGTGTAACATTAGACTAGTCATCTAGACTGACTGGTTAACTGTTTTGCAAGTTTTTGGTGTTCTTGGTCTCACTGCCGGTTCAGGCCAGTTTTGTGAATAATGAGTCCCACTTGACTTCTTGTGGCTTTCCTCTCATGGCCACTTGGAATCAAGTTGGGGAATATGTAAATAGTGTACATGTAGATTTTGGGGTCTTGATTTGCAAGGGAGGTGATGAAATCATCAATCACTAGGCGAGTGCGAGTGCATTCTGGCTAGTAGCTTGGAGAGGACAACAACAAGAAGAGTTGAAAAATGGATTGGTTTGTGCCAATCAAGAGTATGGGAGTGTACGGGAATGTTTCCTAGACATGTTTGTGCAAGGAGGCCATTAGAGTCCTTAATTAAACTAAAGAAACCAGACTGTGACACTTGCCCTAGAAACCCTTGAAAATGGGGGTTTGGTGAAAAACCTATGTACGGACGCCAAGGGGATCTAAGCCCTAGAAAATATTGAAGCCTAGGAGGTCTATAGAGGGAATCTATGAATAATTTGGGGTATTGTTAAGGAAGTTTAGGTGCAATTTCAAGAACACTATTTTAGGAGGCCTAATTGACTAAAAACAAGGATTGAGAGAATTCGATGGGAAAATGAAGGAAGAATCCTGCAAGAAGGATCAGAGTGGAGCAAGAACACTCAAGGAATAGCTGGAGGACCTATTCCTACTCCCAAGAGAGGTTTGGGAACTTTGTAGCAAAATTGAGCCCATGGAAGCTCATGGTGATTTGAGAGAAAAGGTGAGCATTTGAAATTGGTGGAGGGTTCTAAAAGGGAAAAGGGGTCTTAGGAGTGACCTCTGAGTAGGGTAGTGAAGAATACCCTAGCAAGACCAAAGAATAGGTCTTAGGAGGAGCAAGAGTGCTCTTGAGGGTTAGGACTCCCCATCAAATTGGTATCAGAGCCATTGAAAGGCTTGGGAATTGGAGAGTGTATGTCAAAGAGTAGAGAATCCATAGGAGAGAACACCATGGTGACCAATGCAGAGCTAGCTAGAGACTTGACAGAGCAACAAGAAAATAATAGACGCCTTGAAGAGGCTATGGAAGATATGAAGCACAAACTAGAAGAGGTCGCAGAGACTGCAAGCAAGATGAAGGTACATGTAGCAGGGGATAAAGATAAGGGTAAGAATCAAATAAAGGAAGAAATAGAACCAGAACCTGACGCTCCACTAGCAGAGGAACCCTTCCTCAAAGCATTGAAGGAATTGAGTGGCAAGGCACTTGAAGGTGTCCCTGTGTTCACAGGAAGAATGGATGTAGAGTTGGTTATGGAATGGATCGAGGGAATGGAGAATCACTTTGAATGTGATGGTGTTATTGAGGCACAAAAGGTGAAGATAGCCAAATCAAGGCTAAGAGGACAAGCACTAACTTGGTGGAAGTTCTTGCAAGAAGAAAGAGAGAAGGAAGGCAAGAAACCCATAGGAAGTTGGAAAACTATGGTGGCTAAAGTGAAGGAGAACTATCTACTCGAGGACTATGATATCCGATTGCACAAGAAGAGGCAAAATCTCAGACAAAGAGACCTAGATGTAGTTGCCTATACAGAGGAGTTCCAAATTCTAAGCCTAATATCTAGAGTGCAAGAAGTTGAAAGAATCAAGGTTGCTAGGTATCTGAATGGCCTTAGATGGAACATACAAGAGGAGTTGAGTCTCTTCACACTTACTACCCTCCATAGCTGCTATCAAATGGCTATTAAAGTGGAAGAGAAACTAAAAAAGAAACAAGATTCTAATACCAGGGGTAAAGGAAGAGGTAGAGACCCTAGAGGTGGACATAGAGGAGGTTTTGGTGGAAGAAACAATGAGAACAAAATCCAAGGTGATTCTAAGGTTGGTGAAAAATCCCATGAGTCAAATAGTAAAGGGGGATACAGAGGTAGAAGCTCAAACAATGGTGGAAGAGGCAGATCAGGAGGCTTTGGGAGAAGCTCTCATTTTGCTTCCATGTAGTGTTATAATTGTGGACAGTTGGGTCATCTAGCTTATAGGTGTCCATACAAGCCAGCATCTTTGCAAGGTGAGAATAAGATTACATATATCTAAGAAGAGGATTATTCCAAGCACTCAGAGGTAAGTTTGGATTCATAGAAGGGTGAAAGTCTCATGTTGAGAAGGATTTTGATCAAAGCACCTACCGAGGATGAACACAAACAAAGGAGAGCTCTTTTTAGAGGCAAGTGCAAGATACTAGGTAAGGTTTGCAAAGTTATCATTGACTCAGGATCTACTGATAATGTCATATCAGAGGAGGCAGTACAGAAGTTGAACCTTAACAATATTCCCCATGTGTGTCCTTACAAGGTTACTTGGTTGAACAAAGGGCATAATATACTGGTTAATGAACAAGTTTGGGTTGAGTTTTCTATAGGAAAGTATCAAGACAAGATACTATGTGATGTGTTACCAATGGATGCATGCCATTTTTTGCTTGGAAGACCATGGCAATATGACAGGGAGGCAGTACACCATGGCAAGGAGAATAATTACTCATTCAAGAAGGATGGAGTGACTTACAAAATTCAGTCTCTAATAGAGGAAACCACGGTGGAAAAGGCAGAATCTAGTGCACTTTTGATGAGTGGAAAGGAATTCCTAAAGGACATGAAGGAGGAAGAAGGAGTGGCCTATGCAATCATTTTGAAGCCAAAGGAAGAGGAGTTACCTAATCAGCTACCTATGACAGCAGAAGTGAAGCGACTGTTGGATTAGTTTCGGGACATCATTTGTGAAGGTAAGCCAGCTACACTACCACCTAAGAGAGCAATCAGTCATCATATAGACTTTATACTAGGAGCAACACTACCTAACAAGGCTGCATACAAGATGACACCAGAGCAGAATAAGGAGATAGCAAGGCAAGTTCAAGAACTTTTGGACCAAGTGTTGATTAGAAAGAGCATAAGTCCATGTGTTGTTCTAGTGGTGTTAGCACCTAAGAAGGGAGATAAGTGGAGGATGTGTATTGATTCTAGGGCAATAAATAGGATACCTATTAGATATAGGTTTCTTATTCCTAGGATAGAAGATCTAATGGATTATCTAGGGGGTGCTAAGTACTATTCCAAAATTGATTTAAAAAGTGGCTATTATCATATTAGGATGAAAGATGGAGATGAATGGAAGTCATCATTTAAAACCACAAAAGGGTTGTATGAATGGTTAGTTGTGCCATTTGGGCTTACAAATTCACCTAGCACTTTTATGAGGGTGATGAATGAGGTCTTGAAGGACTACATAGGAGTCTTTGTGGTTGTCTACCTAGATGATATTCTCATCTTTAGCAAAACAAAAGAACATATGAAGCACTTAGAACTTGTGTTGAGGAAACTTCAAGAGGAGAAGCTCACCATAAATCTTGAGAAGAGTGAGTTCATGAAGCAAGAATTGGTCTATCTAGGATTTGTAGTATCCCAAGGGAACTTGAAGATGGACAAAAGCAAGGTGGAAGCCATTCTTAGTTGGCCTACTCCCAAGACAGGGATAGAAGTTAGGAGATTCCATGGATTAGCATAATTCTATAGGAAATTTGTGAGAAGGTTTAGTGAAATCTATGCACTGGTTCTTGACACCATTAAAGGAGGACTGAAAACAAAGTTTGTGTGGACCAAAGAAGCTAATGAAGGATTTGAAAGGTTGAAGAGGGAGATAGCTACCCAACCTATCCTAGTTTTACCAAGTTTTGACAAACCATTCATAGTGGAATGTGATGCAAGTAACATAGCAGTGGGTGTTGTCCTAAGCCAAGAAGGCAGGCCAGTGGCATTCTTTAGTGAAAGGTTGAATGAAGAAAATTCTAGGTACTCATCCTATGACTCAGAGCTATATTATTTGGTGCAGGCTCTCAAGAAGTGGAGGCACTATCTATTGCCCAAGGAATTTGTGGTATACACCGGCAATCAGGCCTTAAGCTACATAAATACTCAAGAGAAGCTCAATTTGAGGCATATCAAATGGATGGAGTTTTTGTAGTCATACACCTTTACCATCAAGCATAAGAAGTGGGTTAACAACAAGGTTGATGATGCTCTTAGCAGGAGGTTGCTTACTGTCCAAGAGATACAGCTACAAAGCACAGGGGTTGAAGGATTCAAAGATCTATATGAAGGAGGTTTTGATTTGTCAGAAATATACAAGGTATGTACTAATTTTGAGAATCATTTTCACAGTGAGTATGCAGATTACACCTTGCAGAATGGTCTATTGTTTAGGGGGAAGCAATTATGTGTTCCTAGAGGTTCCATGATGGAGAATCTTATCCAAGAAAATCATAATGGCAGTTTGAGTGGTCACTTTGGTTTGAACAAGACACTAGACTTAGTGGAGAGGTTCTATTGGTGGCCTAAGATGCAAAGAGATGTAAGAAGGTATGTGGAGCAATGTGGATTATGTCAAAAGGAAAAGGGAACATCAACAAATGCAGGTATTTATTAGCCATTGCCCATCCCAAATAGACCATGGGAATGCATAAGCATGGAATTCATAGTAGGTCTACCTAGGACACTGACTGGTTTGGATAGTGTGTTTATTGTAGTGGATAGATTCAACAAGATGAGCCATTTCATACCATGCAAAACAACACATGATGCTAGTCACATTGCGCACCTATTCTTTAAAGAGATAGTGAGGATACATGGGTTGCCAAAGAGCATAGTTGTAGAAAAAGATGTGAAGTTTATGGGGCATTTTTGGAAAACTCTTTGGAGGAGGTTAGGAACCAACTTGTCTCATAGCTCAGCCTATCATCTTCAAATGGATGGACAGACAGAGGTGATCAATAGAGTACTTGGTAACTTGTTGAGATGCTTAACTAAGGAGTATGGACAAGAATGGGAACAAGTGATTCCACAAGAAGAATTTGCTTACAATGATAGCACAAATAGGACTATGGGTAAGAGTCCATTTGAGATAGTATATGGCTTACATCCTAGGGGTGTACTTGAGCTTAGAGATCTAAAAGGTTATGAAGGAATCAGTGGTCATGCTGATGATTTTTCTCAGTCAATGAAAGAGGTTCATGAGCAGGTAAAGAAGACATTGATAGAGGCTAATCAAAAGTTGAAGGCTAAGAGAGATGAAGGGAGAAGAGAATTACAATTTGAGATAGGTGATTTGGTGATGGTATACTTGAAAATGGCAAGACTACAGAAAGGCATACCAAGCAAGTTGTAGATGAAAAGGATAGGGCCATGTAAAGTGTTGGCTAAGTATGGACCAATGCATACAAGGTGGAATTACCCAAGGAGATGTCTATTTCTCCTATCTTCAATGTGAAGGACTTGGTGAAGTATAAAGGACCAGAAATGGATGAAGAATAGTACAATGCTAAGATAAGCAAGGATGTGGAAGAACTCAAGGCACCAGATCAGATCATCCCATAGGTTGATAAGATACTAGACTCAAGGGTGAAGAACAAGACTAGGCACAAGTCATACATGGAGCACCTAGTGAAGTGGAGACATCAACCAAAGTCAGAAGCTACTTGGATAGCAGAAAGTGACTTTAAGAAGCATGGAGTTAGTGAGGAGCTCTTGACACCATAGATTCCTTAACTTCTTTGTTGCAGGGGGAGAATGGTGCAGGAGCACCTTAAGGTCTTTTGGAGAGATCTTGCAATTTTGGCTTGTAGGTGGTTCTAGCCAACCACCAAGGGAATAAGGAATAATTGATAAATTCCCAAGGTTAAATTGATGATTGTGTAGTGGAAAATTTAGGTTAGTTAGAGCCTTGAGGTTTGGAAAATTCTCAATGAGAAGATTAGGCAAAACTAGACAATGTTTGTCTTGGCTATTTGTCCTAAAAGTTGGAAAATGGCATAAATGATGCTCTAAGCCCAACCCAAGGGTCCTAGAATGTGGGAGAAAGTTATATAAGGTTAGAAAAACCCTAATTGAAAATGTGGGAAAGCTATTGTACGATTTGGAGTTTTGGAAGGAAGTGTTGTGAGTTGGAAGAGTGCAAATTTGATTGAATTTATGTGTTTGAGCCTTCATCCAGTCAAGAATGGATTGAAAGGACTTGTCTGATGCTTTGATACTTTTATTTGTGTCATTTACTTATCTTTTTTAGCATTAGACTAGTCATCTAGACCGACTGGTTAACTGTATTGCAAGTTTTTGGTGTTCTTGGTCTCACTGCCAGTTCAGGCCAGTTTTGTGAATAATGAGTCCCACTTGACTTCCTGTGGCTTTCCTCTCATGGCCACTTGGAATCAATTTGGGGACTATGTAAATAGCGTACATGTAGATTTTGGGGTCTTGATTTGTAGGGGAGATGATTCAATCATCAAGCACTAGGCGAGTGCAAGTGCATTCTGGCTAATAGCTTGGAGAGGACAGCAGCAAGAAGAGTTGCAAAATGGATTGGTTTGTGCCAATCAAGAGTATGGGAGTGTAGGTGCATGTTTCCTAGACATGTGTTTGCAAGGAGGATTGCAGGGGAGGCCATTAGAGCCCTCAAAAAAACTAAAGAAACCAGACTGTGATACTTGCCCTAAAAACCCTTGAAAATGGGGGTTTGGTGAAAAACTTGTGTACGGATGCCAAGGGGATCTAAGCCCTAGAAAATATTGAAGCCTAGGAGCTCTGTAGAGGGAATCCATGAAGAATTTGGGGGATTTTTAAGGAATTTTAGGCATAATGTCAAGAACACTGTTTTAGGAGGCCTAATTGACTAAAAACAAGGTTTGAGAGAATTCGATGGGAAAATGAAGGAAGAATCCTACAAGAAGGATCAGAGTGAAGAATGAACACTAAAGGAATAGCTAGAGGAACTATTCCTAGTCCCAAAAGAGGTTTGGGAACTTTGTAGCAAAATTGATCCCATGGAAGCTCATGGTGATTTGAGAGACAAGGTGAGCATTTGAAATTGGTGGAGAGTTCTAAAAGGGAAAAGGGGTCTTAGGAGTGACCTCTGAGTAGGGTAGTGAATAATACCCTAGCAAGACCAAAGAATAGGTCTTAGGAGGAGCAAGAGTGCTCTTGAGGGTTAGGACTCCCCATCAAGCAGAGACCTAAGAGATAGGGAGAGAGAGAGAGGGAGTGCAAGAGAGAGGGAGTGGGAGAGAGAGGGACTGAGTGGGAGAGAGATGGAGGGAGTGAGAGATAGAGAGAGTTATCTAGGTAGGGTGCTAGAGGGAGAGAGAGATTTATCTAGGTAGTGTGCTAAAGGGAGAGACCTGAGAGAGAGAAGGGTGGGAGAGGGAGATGGAGAGGGAGAGGGAGAGACTTGAGAGAGAGGGAGTGAGTGGGAGGGGGAGAGAGAGGGAGTGGAAGAGGGAGAGAGAGAGAGGGAGAGACCTAAAAAAAGGTGCTAGAGGGAGAGAGAGTTATCTAGGTAGGGTTACAAAGGGAGATACCTGAGAGAGAGGGGGGATGGGAGGCAGAGACCTGAGAGATAGGGAGAGAGAGGGAGTGCAAGAGAGAGGGAGTGGGAGAGAGAGGTGAGAGAGAGAGAGAGAGGCGAAGGTGTGGGAGGGAGAGGGATTGGGAGAGAGGGGGTTGGAGTGGGAGAGAGAGGGAGTGGGATAGAGATAGAGAGAGAGAGATTAGGGTTTATGGTTTAAGGGTCAAGGTATTAAGGGTTTAAGGGTATAGGGTTGATGGATTAGGGTTTAAGGCATAGTGTCTAGGGTTGAGGGTTTGGGGATAGGGTTTATAGTTAAGTGAGAGACCTAGATGGCTAAGGATGGATGTATGGTTAAGGAGAGAGAGAGAGAGAGAGAGAGAGAGAGAGAGAGAGAGAGAGAGAGAGAGAGAGAAAACCTTTAGAAAATCAACATTTTCATAATGTGAGCATGTTTTGAAGAAGTTGAGATATAACTATTTTGTATAGTAAGACAAAAAACACTCGTGTTATAATGTGAGAACATTATAATGCAAGTGTGTTTTGGCTTGCTCTAAAATGGTAAAAGTCAGCATATTCATGATCTAGGCCTGCATGCTCTATTATTCTCTTGGTCATGTGCGTGTTCTATCAAAAAGAAGATTTTTGATGTTGTTGGGAAGTGCACATGCAATGTTTTCACATTCTACCACCTTTGCATGAACTTTCCACCACCTTTTTATGGTTTTCCAACTTAGGAAGGAGGAAATAATAGATTTTTCACATCGAATTTGATATTTATCAATTCAAGTCTCAATTTTTGTAGTGTTGCAATATTAATTGTGATTGAATTTTAGGAATTTAACATTATACATTAGTTATTTGTATTGTTGTTAGTAATTCTATTCAACAGTGATATACAATTCAACATTGAAAAGGAGACAAGCTTGTGAAAAACTCAAATTTTTGAGTTTGATGCAAGAAGAAACAAATACTACATAATTGGGTAGAAATCCTCTATTCAAATCTTCATTTTTTACGTATGTGAAGTCTTTACACATTTTCTTTACATTTTCCTTAATTCTATTATGTTTCTTTGTCATCCCTTATCATACATGCTTAATAAAATGCTTTGATTTATGCATATTCCATGTTCATCATTGTTTGTTTGTCATTATAACCTTATCCCCTCTATGCACATTTTAAACTACACAATTCTTTACACTTGCCAATTACATTTTAAACCACATCTCTTTGAGGCATTTTGTTAAACAATTGACCTACCTTGTGTATTCTTACACACACACACACATATATATGAGATTATTTATAAGTATTGAATATAATACATCATTTCTTAATCCTTTTCCATGGATGTGCATACCCCTTTCCAAAGCTTTCATTTTGGTATAGGCATGGGGGGATGTTGGAAAATGTAGTGGAATTTGGTTTTACACCTAGAAATTACATTAGCTTGAAATTTTCTAAATCCTTTTCAACAAATCCATTTTGTGTATATCCTACAATCATTGTAGTCCATGGGGACATATCTCATTGAGGTATTTTATCAAACCGTTCTACCAAAGTAGTTGATTGCCTTGTCTATGCTACCAAATTTTCCATACATGTCTTCCAAAGCATTTTATCAAACAACATAGACAAGGCAATTAGTTGTTTGAAAAAATGCCTCAAATAAATGTGGTTTCATGGTGATGCACATCACCACGAGACCACATTTATTTGAGGCATTTTTTTAAACAGTCGATTTCCTTGTCTATGCTACCAAATTTTCCATGCATATCTACCAAAGCATTTTATCAAACAACATAGACAAGGCAATCAAGTGTTTGAAAAAATGCCTCAAATAAATGTGGTCTCATGGTGATGCACATCACCATGAGACCACATTTATTTGAGGCATTTTTTTCAAATAGTTGACTGCCTTGTCTATGCTACCAAATTTTCCATGCATTTCTACCAAAGAATTTTATCAAACAACATAGACAAGGCAATCAGTTGTTTGAAAAAATTCCTCAAAGAAATGTGGTATCATGGTGATGTGCATCACCATGATACCACATTTCTTTTCAAGGAATTTTTTCAAAAAATTGATTGTCTTATCTATGCTACCCAGTTTTCCATACATGTCTACCAAGACATTTTGTCAAAGAATCCCCCTTTCTTTCAATGATTTGATTGATGCCTAGATACCTTGTTCCAAAGGTATGATGTTGACAAAAGTTGTGGAATTTCTATTTATACTCAAGCCAATTGTATCTTCTTGAAAGTTTGAAATGTCTTTTAAAAATTCCATTTTTGTGCTTATCTTGCTATCATGGAATTCTATGAGATCACATTTCTTTAAGGCATTTCATCAAAAGATTCATGTGAGCTTTGTCTATGCTACCACATTTTGCATACATGTCTATTTGTGGACATTATATTGGAAGGTCATACGTTAGAAAATGGCTACTGAGAAAAGTCACATTCAATAAATTCTTGCAAGGTAGAAATACTTCAAAAAAAATAGCATTCCATTTTCCTTGTGTTCTTATTGCACTTATTTATTCATCTTGGTGGAGGCATTTTTTTCAAATAGTTCACGTGCCTTGTCTATGCATCCACATTTCGCATGTGTCTACTAAGGAAATTGCAACCATAAAACTCATGAAAATCCCCCCTTTTATGTTTTGACCCCATTTCTATGAGGATTTTTTTTCAAACAGCCCACTACCTTGTCAATGCTAGCACATTGAAGAGCTAGTGAGCTCACTAGCTTGTCAAAGCTCACATGAATTTTTTGATGGAATGCCTTAAAGAAATGTGGTCTTGTGGAATGCCATGATTGCAAGATAGGCACAAAATGGAAGCATGGACAAGGCATGTGAATTTTTTAACAAAATGTTTTGGTAGACATGTATGCAAAATGTGGTAGCATAGACAAGCTAGTGAGCTCACTAGCTTGTAAAATTGGTAGCATTGACAAGGTAGTGGGTTGTTTAAAAAAATGCCTCATAGAAATGGGGTCTCATGGTGATTGGGTTTTTTGAAAAATACCTCATAGAAATGGGGTATCATGGTGATGATGGTGGGGTATGAGGCATACATCACCATGATACCCCATTTCTATGAGGTATTTTTTCAAAAAGCCCAATCACCATGAGACCCCATTTCTATGAGGCATTTTTTCAAACAGCCCACTACTGCATTAGGGTGATCCCGCAAAACTAGTTTACAATTAGTTTGAGGAAGGAAAAATGCATTTTTGGAGGGAAAACACTTTAGGGGGTTTGGTAGAAGTGGGGGTTCGCTATCAAACCTCCCCCTATCTAGTGAACCCCCCTTAATGGTTTTATTTTTTTAATTGTATTTACAGGGGGTTCACTAGAAAACCCTTCTCCCCCTCTTCTAGTGAAGGGGGGTTTGCTAGAACCCCCTTTTTTTCCCTTCTCCCCCTCTTTTACCAATTTTTTGTAAAATGTTGCCTTTCAAAGCTCGAGTTGAGGATGAAAATGGAGGAAACTTCACAGACCCAACTAGATGATGGTAGTCCTTGGAATGAGCTATCCATTAATAATTTTGGTTTTATTTGTATTTTTTTTAGTTTAATTAAACATAGGCTTTTCACCAAAAATCAAGCTTTTTGTTCTGCACATGTGGAAAAATAGTAGATTATCAAAAAAAATTTGGAAAATATGTTCGAGCTAGGTATTTATGTCCTTGATCCAATAAAAAAAATGAATTTAAATACATACAAAAAAATTTATGTTGTTTACAGTCCGCCTATGTCTAAATTGTAATTGGTTTGATTTAAAAACTTGATTATGAAATTAATATTCAATAAAACACTATGAAACCAAATTAACTTTCTATATATCATAGTTACAAAGCTAAATTTGAAAAAAAATAGAATTTAATCCTTCATAGAAAAAAATTTATGTTGTTTATGGTGAGCATCACTCTTTAAAAATGGTGTTCACTAATAAAAACTAGTTTTCGAAGGAGATGAAAAAAGAAATGCAGTCTGATTCAAAAAAAAAATTAAAAAATACATATTTAGAATCTTTAGACAAAATATCACAAATCACTAGTTTGCATCATCTTCAAATTCCTCATGGTTTAGCAGTTATAGGTGCTCGAAAGTGAAGATTTAGTTAAAAAAAATCAGTTCAATGCCTAGTTTGGCCAAAAATTATAAACCAATATTGTGGGATCACCCATTGACAAGCGTATATCACCGTGAGACCCCATTTGTATGAGGATTTTTTTCAAATAACCCACTACATTGTGAATGCTATCACATTGACAAGCTAGTGACCTCACTAGCTTGCCAAAGCTCACATGAATTTTTTGATGGAATACCTTAAAGAAATGTGGTCTCATGGAATGCCATGATTACAAGATAGGCACAAAATGGAAGCATGGACAAGGCATGTGAATTGTTTGATAAAATTTTTTGGTAGACATGTATGCAAAATGAGGTAGCATAGATAAGCTAGTGAACTCACTTGCTTGTCAATGTGGTAGCATTGACAAGGTAGTAGGTTGTTTGAAAAAATGCCTCATAGAAATGGGGTCTCGCGACATCACCTTGTTTATGCTACCACATTTTGCATATATGTCTGTGAACCCCAATCCTATACCTACACAAACATAAGAAACAAACAACATATTAGATTGAAATGCAAGTAAGAAAAAGGATTCCCCATGAAATTCATATACAATTCTCAATAATAGGAAAAATGAAGAACAAAACATAAAAGATAAATGAAATCCTAATTAAGCAATGCAAACACTCAATCCCATGGGGGAGTTGGTGTCAATTGTGTGTAGAAATTGGCCTTTTCCCAACTCCTTTGTAAGCTTGATGATGATGGATCCACTTTGGTTGAATTCCTGCATAACCTAGCTACAAACTTGATAAAGAGAGATTAAAATGGCTATGCTTGAAGATGAAATTGAGTATAATAAGTTTACTCAAATTGTGGATGATCAATTCAATAGAGGATGCCTCTATTTATAGATTTGAAGAATGGAAGATTGAAGGATTTGGATGAATGTGGGATAAAAGACCAACCAATGAGAAGAGGCCACTTGTCCACATGTGATTGGAGGAGGAATGAGCACATTTTGGTCAGTGTGCATGATAAATGCTATGAGATTCAAATTTGAAATTTGAAAGTGACATGTTTAGAGGGGAGGGAAATGGAGTTAATGTCACTTGGATCAAGGCCAAGGAAATGTAAGAGGCCTTAAATTCCTTGTTGGAAGTACCCATCCCCTTTTGGAGGGATTTTTGAATTGGAAGAATATTCCACAAAAGATGCCCTTTTGAATGGAAATTGATGAATTAATAAATCAAATAAATTGATTTATTGTGCAAGTTACAAAATCTAGAGGATTGGAGTGATTTGGATTAAATTAATCAAGGTTTGATCAATTTAATAGGAAATTAGATGATGTGACAAATTTGATTCACATTTTATGAATTATTTAAATCAAAGTTGAGAGGAATAATGATTTAGACTTAATTAAATAAGAATTTATTTATTTAACTAAGGAGCATGGTGTTAGATTAAATCAAATAAATATTAATTCATTTAATTTAAGGGGATGACTTTAGGGATTTAATTAAATAAAATGAATTATTTAATCATATAGAGACATAGGGTTAATTAAATCAAATTGATTAATTTAATTAACAAAAGAGAATGACTTAATCAGATAAATAATGATTTATTCAATTAAGGGATGAAAAGTGATGACAAGTTAAGAATATGATTCAAAAAGAAATGATTTTAGTAATCAGGATCAAGTGTGTCGGTATATTTTCCATGTCTATAATGTCTATCAAAACATTTTGTCTAAAAATTCACATGATGTATCCATGCTTCCATTTTGTGCCTATCTTGCAATCATGGCATTCCATGAGACCACATTTCTTTAAGACATTCCATCAAAAAATGCATGTGAGCTATGACAAGCTAGTGAGCTCACTAGCTTGTCTATGCTACCACATTTTGCATACATGTCTACCAAAACATTTTGTCAAAAAAATCACATGCCTTGTCCATGCTTCCATTTTGTGCCTATCTTGCAATCATGGCATTCCATGAGACCACATTTCTTTAATGCATTCCATCAAAAAATTCACGTGAGCATTGACAAGGTAGTGGGATGTTTGAAAAAATGCCTCATATAAATGGGGTCTCGCAGTGATGTACATAGCATTGACAAGGTAGTGGGCTATTTGAAAAAATCCCCCATAGAAATGGGGTCTCATGGTGATGTACATAGCATTGACAAGGTAGTGGATTGTTTGAAAAAATGTCTCATAGAAATGGGGTCTCATGGTTAGTGGGTTGTTTGAAAAAATTCCTCATAGAAATGGGGTCTCATGGTGATGTAAATTTAATGTACATCGCCATGAGATCCCATTTCTATGAGGCATTTTTTCAAACAACCCACTACCTTTTCAATGCTACCACATTTTGCATACATGTCTACCAAAATATTTTGTCAGACAATTCACATGCCTTGTCCATGCTTGCATTTTGTTCCTATCTTGCAATCATGGCATTCCACAAGACCATATTTTTGTAAGGCATTCCATCAAAAGATTCATGTGAGCTTTGACAAGCTAGTGAGCTTGGGGTCTCATGGTGATGTACATCACCATGAGACCCCATTTCTATGAGGCATTTTTTCAAACAACCCACTACCTTTTCAATGTGGTAGAATTGACAAGGTAGTGGGCTATTTGAAAAAATTCCTCACAAAAATAAGGTCTCACATCACTATGATACCCCATTTCTATGACGGTTTTTTCAAACAACCCACTACCTTGTCAATGCTACCGCATTTTGCATACATGTCCGCCAAAACATTTTGTCAAACAATTCACATACCTTTTCCGTGCTTCCATTTTGTGCCTATCTTGCAATCATGGCATTCTATGAGACCACATACCTTGTTTCAAAGTTAGGATGTTAACAAAAGTTGCAGAATTTGGATTTATAGTCATGCCAATTGTATTTTCTTTAAATTTTGTAATGTCTTTTAAAAATCCATGTTTTTCCTATCTTGCAATCATGGCATTCCATGAGACCATTTAAGGCATTCCATCAAAAAATTCATGTGTGATTTTTCTATGCTAGAAATACTTCAAAAAAAAAAATCTTTCCATTTTTCTTGTGTTATTATTGCACTTGTTTATTCGTCATGGTTGAGTGACATTTACTCTTCTACACAATGATTGTAACTATTTTGTATGACTAATATTTCATTTATTTGTATGGATTCATTTTTTAGGAACTAATAATCGTCTCTTTATCATGCTACAGATAAAATTATTTGTCATGCCGAGGAAACGATCAAGGATTAAACCAACATAGAAAGAGATAGATGCTAAGAATGCAAATAAAGCAGCATGGATGAGGGAACATTGTGAGAAGAATAAATTAGAAATGATTGACGAAGACATGCCAATTGAAGAGGAACCTCAACCATCAAGAAGAGATTTTGAATTGTCGGCACAAAGGGAACAAATGTGAAACCTTCGTGCTAAGAGAGATTTGAATACCGTAGGTGGAGACACACCCTGTATTGCAAGTGAATATGGAGGGACACCATCTATCACATCTCAAGTTGAGAGTATATCATCACTCACATTTGAGGAAGGAGGTCCGCCATCATTCCCATATCAACCTCAAGGTACGTCATCTATTCCATCCTTAATCGAAGGTACACCATCTAGCCCATATCCTTTAAATATTGATGAAATTCCTAATGTTGAGATGAATTTACCTTTGAGAATACCACCTAGAATTTTGTATAGAAAGCCAAAAAAATTGATTAATATTGATGAGAATATTTTGCAGCCAATGGAAGGTAAGATTCTACAATGCACTTTTAGAAGATATGCTCATAAGATTTGGAGAGTGTTCTTTGAAAATTTAAATGAGACCACAAGATGTAAACTATTTATTGAAATGATACAAAGTATAAAGTATAGGTTCATCATGAAGATTCTTGGGTTGAGAACATCAAATGCTTCAAGTGAAAAACCTATTGTGAAGAATCTAATGGATGCATATGAGTGTGTGGGTAAGACCTCACACTCAAAAGATAGTAATGTCACATGACGTGTCATTATATTGACAATAGTAAGTAATCAAATGAGGAAATCTTGTCTCATTAGAAAGACGAGTTAACAATTGAGAATAAATAGAATTTTTTTATCAAGAGTCATTCAAAGGTGCCAAAGAATTGAGGATATTGATTCCATTGAATTATAGGAATTCTCGGGGAGATTACCATGAAAAGATAAACTAGTTGTTGAAGCATTGAGATCACTAATTGAATACTATTGGAAGAATAGCACAAGGATGTCACCAAATCAAAGGGATGTGGTAAGAAGAAGAATCGGTAGTCAAAACCTTGAGCCACATCCAAAGCATTTTTGGATATGACTCAAACACAATTTTTTCATAAATTTATAGAGGATTATCCTCAAATTAAAATTTCTCAAAGATATTTGGAAATGCTTAAACCTTTTTATGTCAAGATAAATCACACATGCACTACTTGTTGTAGATTATATATTGAATTTTCTACCATTTTGATGTTTATCATTCTACATGTTTAGATTTGCATACTAACAATGTTTTGTAGGATTGTGGCATACATGCCCCACCAACATCTTTAAGAGACTTCTTATCAAAAAAATTATGTGAAAGAGAGGAAGGTCAAATATTCTACATGAAATTATGCTTGGATGGCACATGTCAGCATTGTGGTGGCTTGCAACATATGCCAATATGTGAACATATGGAAAGAACACATATGGTTGGAAAGGAACTAGTAGAGTTCAACAAGTATAAAATGGTGGCCTACAATACAAAATATGGTAATCAAGCAAAAAGGTGTGATTTGGTTATTCAAAAGATTCAAGTGTATCAGTTTATGTCTATATTTTGTGGCAGTATAGTGTATGAGTATGCAAGGCATACCCATAGAGCTCGATGGTTGGACTTGAAATTTAGGTTATGCAAGGACAAATTTCCACTTGGTAGAATTATTTTAGTGGTCATATTTGCAGAGAACTACACTCTACAGCCACAACATGAGGTGCAATCACAGTATTACAACTCCACACAAGTTTCTCTATTTATGCACAAAGTATTCATTCATGCAGCTAATAGTACAGGGGATAACAAGAAGGTATTGAGGGAGTTCCAATTTTACATTAGTGATGATCGCATACATTCTATAAGTTTTGTGCAAGGTTACTTTTATTTGTTCTACAGTGATTTGGCTAGGAGGGACATAGCATATAGTCAACATATCATATGGTTAGATAACTATGCATCACAGTTCAAGAACTCATGGATGTTCTATTGGTTGAGTAGGATGCATGTTATTATAGGTGTTTATCATATGTGGAAATTTTGTGAGCTCGGGCATGGAAATGGGGAGCATGATGGTGCAAGAGAATGTATCAAAAGAGCATTAGCACAAGAAGAGTTAAAGTATAAAGATAATGCAAAGTTGATAGATACAAAATAAATCATCAAGTGGTGTAATGCTTCGATGGGTCCAGGTAATGAAGGTAAGTCTTTAGTTCGTAGATTTTTTTGGTTGATAGATAATACTAAAATTTCACCATATGAGGATTGTTGTACATTTATAGGATCAAGTGAGCTAAACACTCTTTCCTTAGCTCAAATGCAGGTTCATGGAGTATCCATACGCAGAAGATGGCATGCTTTTGTTCTTCATGTGCAATTCAATCTTGTAATGAGTGTGAGTCAAAGGAGTGAGTTGACGAATGGTGGTTAAGTTATCTTAGCCCACTGCACACATATCATCCCGTGATGGAATTGGAACTAACACAAATGGAATCATTAGTTGAATTTGATCACATATTAGATCTAGTTCAACTAGGTAATATATCTACTTGCATATTTTTTGAAATTCCTATTGTTATCTTACTTTGTAGTGTATTTGTAATGTTGACTAATTTCATCTAATTTGTTGCATATATCAATGTAGGGAATATTTATACAATTATTGCAGATGAAAACAACAAAGAAGGAATAGATTATTAATTGTGTTGTTGTGTTGAGGTCAAAAATAAATTGGAGGCCCCAGTTATAGACGGAGAAAAAATTGAATACCCTACAGGATCAATGGTTGTTACTGGAACATGGCTTAGAAGGTACCCACATAAGAGTGTTAATGTTTGGTTGTTTCAAGACTTTGACATGCATCTGAAGATTATTCATTACTTGAACCTTGTCATGGCATCCAATGTTCATTTTATCAAATATGGGGGTAGACCTTTGAACAAAACCTTGTGGAAGGTGTGTGATTCTGACCATGAGGCAATACTTGACACAATAAAGAGTAGAGCAGACCCAAATGGTTTGTTGGATTAATTTGTAAGTATGCATATTAGTTCTTATTAATTTGTAAGTATGCACATCAAGATTAGTTGATAGTTAGACCTTTCATTTTTTATATTTCAAGTTTACGTATGTTTTGGTTGCAAGTTCATACATATATTTTGGTTCGAAGTTTACATATGAATAATGGGTAGATTATATGTTTTGGTTCAATCATTGACAAGCTGACTAGATTTTCAAGTGGTAGCATAGACAAGGTAGTGAACTGCTTGAAAAATTGCCTCAAAGAAATGGGGTCTCTTTCACCAAGAAACCCCATTTCTTTGAGGCATTTTTTCAAACAGCTCACTACCTTGTCTATGCTACCGCATTAACAAGCTCACTACATTGTTAATGCGATAGAAATGATAAGGTAACATGTTTGAAAAAATGCCACTAGGAGACCCCATTTCTTTGAGGCATTTTTTCGAATAGCTCACTACCTTGTCATTGCTACCGCATTGACAAGGTAGTGAGCATTGTATGAAAAACTGCCTCAAAGAAATGGGATCTCATGGTGATGTACATCACTATGAGACCACATCACCATGAGACCCCATTTCTTAGAAACATTTTTTCAAATAGCTCACTACCTTTTATTCAACATTTCAAACAATATTCCTTCTAACCCCACTTATAGATAGGTGACTTTGCTATTAATTCATTGGTTGTGAGTTCATTATTTGACTCGATAGAAGTTGGTCCACTTGATGAAGTTGTAAATTTTTAATAATTGGTTTTTTATTCATCATCCCATTCTATCGTTCATCCTATTGATTTTGGCATGCCTTTGTGAGAATGAATATTTTTAGTCAATGATTAACCACTAGCAATACATCCTTTAAAAAATTAGTTTGATTGATCTCTTAAAAATGTATCTTTGTGCCCTTTCCTCTTACATTTTATACCATTTTAATTAACGTCCTAAATTTAGTAATATGTAAATGCATTATTTTCAATTAAAAATCAAAACTCTAACTTTGACTATATTATTCTCATATTGTCCTTTTATTAGTTTTCATACAAGGTAGCAATGACAAGGTGGTAAGTTGTTTGAAAAAATGCCTCAAAGAAATGGGGTGTCATGGTGACGTATATCACCATCATACCCCATTTCTTTGAGGCATTTTTTTCAAACAACTCACTACCTTGTCAATGTGGTAGCATTGACAAGGTAATGAGCTCAATACCTTATCAATATGGATACATTTACAACGTAGTGATCATTGTAAGAAAAAATATCACCATGAGACCCCATTTCTTTGAGGCATTTTTTCAAACAGCTCACAACCTTGTCAATGTGGTAGCATTGGCAAGGTAGTGAGCTCAATACCTTATCAATGTGGATGCATTGACAAGGTAGTGAGCATTGTAAGAAAAAATGCCTCACCGTTTCATTGAGGCATTTTTTCTTACAATGCTCACTACCTTGTCAATGCATCCACATTGACCATGAGGACATCTCTCATTGAGGAATTTTATCAAATAGTTCATGTGCCTTCAGTATGCATCCACATTTCACATGTGTCTACTAAGACAATTGCAACCATAACACTCATGAAAATCCCCCCTTTTATGTTTTGATAGATGTCATACCCTTTTCCAAGGTCTCATTGTTGCTATGGCTAAAAGCCTAAAACATGTGCTTTCAACCAAACTATGGATGCATGGAAAAAATCTATCAAAGCATAATAGTAAGAAAAGGCATAGACAAGGTATTGAGTTGTTTGAAAAAATGCCTCCAAGAAATGTGGTCTCATGGTGATTTCCATCACCATGAGAACCACATTTCTTTGAGGAATTTTTTTAAGCAACTCATTTCCTTGTCTATGCTACCACATTTTCCATTTTGGGCATATCCTACAATCATTCCAATATTTATGTGCAAATTGACAAATGAACAAATGAAGTCAAATATTCTTGAACTTAAGACTTCCATGGAGAAAATACAATTGGAGCTAGATGATAAGGAAGAAGCAATATGAAATGTAAGTGAAAAAAAGGAGAATCGATGTGGTGGAAACCCCAAAGTCTTATCTATAAAGGTAGAGTTTTTTAAAAAACTTGTTAAAAGAAACATATGTATCCTGTAATCAAAAAGACACTTCCAAAGATGATAACAATAGTTGCAGATGCAAAGGCAATAGTTGGAAGTGTTGAAATTGAAGCAAAACAAATAAAAACTAAAATTAACCACTTTGAAAAGGAACTAAAAGACAATAATAATATTTTATCATCAACGAAAATGAGGTTAGTCTGCTCTAAAAACACTTGTAAAAGAAGCATAACAAATTGAATGAGATACATAATGTATTCAATGAAGATATTCTTCCTGCTCTCAAAAAGTTGACGAAGGTGTGTGTGTAGATTCTTCTTTGTTTGACATACAACCAAACTGACTATTCCAACATGTCTGTATGGGTGGTTTTATGCTAGGAAAGGTCCTTTTTTGCACCCAAACACGTCGAAATGATCTGAGCCACATTCTATCGGTCAAGTCTCTTAAGAGACCAAAGTGCAAAAGGGAAAAAAACTTCAACGAGCGATTACTCAGAAACCATGGCACTTGGAAAAACTTTGTCTAAGGCTATGAGATCATGTAGGGCTCCTCTATAATAACCTCTCTTGGTTTTTGATACCTCCAAGTTTTTTTCCCATGGTGAACAGATTTCAATTGATGGAAAACGGGTCAGTTGCACATAGTGTAAAGTTGGAAAGTGGTGTAACTTTAATTTTGTTCATCATAGGACCAAAACGATTGTTCCAACACATCTGTATGGGTGGGTTTATGCTAGGAAAGGTCCTCTTTTGTACCCAAACACATTGAAATGGTTTGATCCACATTCTACCGACGAAGTCTCTTAAGAGACTAAAGTGCAAAAGGGCAACAAACTTCGACGAGCGATTACTCAAAAATTGTGGCACTTGGAAACACTTAGTCTAAGGGTAGGGGATCATGTATGGCCCCTCTACAAAAAATTCTCTAATTTTTGATAGCTCCAAGTTGTTTTCTTGTGGTGAACAAATTTTAGTTAATGGAAAATAGGTTAGTTGCATGTAGTGTAAAGTTGGAAAGTGGTGTAAATTTCATTTTTTTCATCATACGACCAAACCGAATGTTCCAAAATGTTTGTATGGGTGGGTTTATGCTAGGAAAGGTCCTCTTTTGCACCCAAACATGTCAAAATTGTCTAAGCCACATTCTATCAGTGAAGTCTCTTAAGAGACCAAAGTGCAAAAGGGAAGCAAAATTTGACGAACAATTAATCAAAAACCATGGCACTTGGAAACACTTCATCTAAGGCTATGAGATCATGTAGGGACCCTCTACAATAACCTTTCTCATTTTTTGATACATCCAATTCATTTTCCCATGGTGAACAAATTTCAGTTGATGGAAAACAGGTCAATTACATGTAGTGTAAAGTTGGAAAGTGGTGTAACTTTCATTATGTTTGTAATACGACCTAACCGACAGTTCCAACATGTCTGTATGGGTTTTTTTATGCTAGGAAAGGCCCTCTTTTTTACCCAAACATGTTGAAATGGTCTGAGCCACATTCTATCGACTAAGTCTCTTAAGAGATCAAAGTGCAAAAGGGCAGAAAAATTTGACAAGTGATTACTCAAAAATTGTGGCACTTGGAAACACTTTGTCTGAGGCTACAAGATCATGTAGAGCCCCTCTACAATAACCTCTCTTGGTTTTTGATACCTCCAAGTCTTTTTCCCGTGGTCAATAGATTTCATTTGATGGAAAACGGGTCAATTGCATGTAGTGTAAAGTTGCAAGGTAAGCTAATTTTTGTTTTGTTCTTCGTGGGGCCATATAATTAGCACCAACATGTCTAGGTGGGCACATATATGCTATGCATGGTCACCGTGCTTTGTTATAAAAGGTTTGCAGTCTTTCCTATTCAAAGGGTCACAACGTTTCAGATATGCTTGGGGAAAAGGCAATTCTTGAACTTTCAGTTGGTTTTGTTTCTATCATGCACGTCTCTTGAAGTTATTTATGGACTATTGTAAGAATGCAATTTTAACTTTTAAAGTTGCATTCTTCTAATTATTGGGTTTCAATTTATGTTTAAAAATAGGATGAATAACTATGAAGTTTGTTGTTGGGAAGGTTGATTCATGGTCTCTTAATGTCGAATAATCCAATGCCCTTATGATATTTAATAAGACTTGAATGCCTTGAAATTTTTTTTGTGAGACTTAGTTATGTGTGAGGGGGAAAATCTAAGAGTGTAAACGAGATAATTGCAATGAAATAGAAACTAATCTAATCAAAACAAGAATCTAGATCTATGCCCATTCACTCATGAAATGAAGCTAAACTATTACTGAATTCAAGAAATGAAATCAAAAGATGAAAGCATACATGAATTCATAAAAATAATAGTGTTTCCATCGCATGTCAGAGTGTATTCGTGAAGATGCGGTTGCTCGTATCAATACGAAGCCTCCATAGTTGCATTGCAAGAGCTTTGAAGAACGTGTGAGTTGATTGAAGATATTGGTTGAAGCTTTGTCAAAGTCGATTTGGTATTATTTCGTTGTGTAAATTTTATTGATTCTTTGATCCCTTTTTTTGTGAGGAAAGAGGTTTGTTATATAGAAATTGGGATTTGAAATGGACGATCAAGATTAAACAATGTTGAATCAAGATCGGTGGTCGAAATTTATTGAGAGGATTTAGATGGGAATAATCTGTACAAATAGATTACTAATTAGTGTGATTGAGGAATAGATTGATCAGTCAGGAATTAGATTGAGCAATCGGTGGGATTGAAGAATAGATCAATTTGTTAGGAAATAGATTGAGCAATCAATGATTCAAATTTACTCAATCAGGAAAGTGGTTGAGAATGATTAATTAATTGATTTAATTAATTAATCCTTTTTAGAGTTGAACGTGCAAATCAAGTTTGACTTTTGCAAACAAAGTTGCATTAGTTTGATTTGATTTTTTGATGATAATTTGAATAGTTTATTCAAATTATTCAAATTTGAAGGGAAAGTGAGTTAATCAAATTGTTGTGTTAATAATTCAATCGACTTAGGGGAATAAAGTGATTTAGTGATGTAATTAAATAATTGGTGTTATTTAATTAATTAGGATGAAATAAAGTGAGATTAGGACTTTATTAAATAAATGTAATTTATTTAATTGGTCGATTTGATGAAAAGAATTAATTAAATAAAGTAGTTTTATTCAATTAATAGAGGAAATCAGGGTTTTAGGACTTTATTAAATAAATGAAATTTATTTAATTAGTTAAAAATGATAAAAAAAACAAGATAATTAATTAAATAATGTTGTATTATTTAATTAATAGCGGAATTTAGGGTTTTTGATTCTTTTGATGTGAAATGAAATGATATTCAATAATAATGATGTTGATGATGTGAAAATGTCATTTAGTATGTGTGATAAGTGTTAGACCAATTTTATATGTCTACATTTTGTCCCTCTTTGATATAAAGTACAGGTTGATTTGTTTCAAATATTTTATGTTAAGATCAAGGTTTTAAAAAAATTATGCCCCACTATGCCTTGACGGTCAATGAAATGATGGTAGGACTCTATGTTGCCCCCTCGAGAGGTTGGCCAAAAATTTCAATTTTGAGGTTAGGCTCATGACACTATTATATTTTAGTTCAGATGTGGAGGACGAAAAATTAAGTCTATAGGTCTTTTGTTGCTCATTCAAATGTTCTTGGGAAGTCCTATTTTTTACCTAGAAAGGTTTTCTAAGAAAAAATTTATGATTCCTAAGAAAAAATTAAGGTTTTTGAGGGTTAAAATAGGTAATTAGGGTTCTAATTACCTCATTTGCACTTTGAGCCTATAGATAATTCTTACCTTTGTATTTCTCATTTTTTTAGTTGTCGAGGAGCTATGGTGTTGATTTGAGGAGCCCCACATTGTGCAGACACAGTTTGAGAGTATGGACGGTCCTGGTGCAGGAGCACCAAGTTGCTTTCAAGCCTCCATGAGGCCATTTGTAAATAGTTGGTCTATTTTATGTATTGGGTCTTATAATAAGGTTTATCAAGCCATTTTATAGGTGTTCGAGTCTTAGGAATTCATATTTGAAGTCATTTGTCAAATAATGTTTAAAGTTGTTCCATATTGTAAAAATTGTAAAAGTTGCTCCAAAAAAAACTTGTCAAGCAACTTGTCAAAAGTGTCATTAAGGTGTTTTGTCAACAAAATAATTAAAAGTTGGCTGAAAATAGTTGGTTTGGGTTGGAAATGTATAAGTACACCCTCCAAAACTCGAATTGGAGAGGTTGGAGAGGTTGGAGACATTATTTTGGAGTTTGATGAATGGCAACCTCAAGTTTGGTGTGCATTTTATGTTTTCTACATTGTTTTCAGGTTGAAGTTGTCATTTGTACGGACTGGTATGGATTCAAATAATAAATTATCATATATGGATGGAAAGATATCTATTTATAGTTTCCAATTCTTTTTGTCTCATTGAATTTTATTGAGTTTTGTGGAAGATATGACTATTTTGGTGAGGGCAGGTTTAAACACTGCCTAGGGTTTGCAGTTTTGGGGAAAATGCAATAACTTTAGTTTCGACCATTGGATATTCATAAAAATTGGAAGGGAGGTCTTTAATTATGTTGTCTTAAATATCACTAAAGGGATTGGCTTCATTATTCTTTTAATGGAATTTATTAATGAATGTTTGTTGCATTGAATTGTGGGTTGTTGTGAGAATGATTACACTATGATCTAGAATGCACTTAATAATTCTTTGAGATGAATAATTTTATGAAAGTTGTCAAGTGAATGGAATGTTGAGTTGTGAATCCTCTTTTCTCTACATCATAGTGGTATCAGAGCAAGGGAGTAGGTCTTTGTGAAAGATCAAGATTGAAGTTTGTGTGCAGGAAGAAGAAGATAGTTGGAAGGAACAAAATGCCTCCTAAAAACAATGTTGTTGCAAGGAAACTTGATACTCATGAGAAGGATATAGATATACTGAAAATGGAGATGGCTGTAATGAAGGCTAAGGGCAGGACCCTTCTAAGGGAAAGTGAGTCTGAAGAGGAAGAGACCTCTGGTGAAGAAGAAGAGATGGATCCAGATGATGTTAGAACAATGAGGCTACTGAAGGCTGTGAAGAAGGATGGACATGGCAAGATGGATGTGCCTATGTATGGAGGAAAACTTGATAGTGAAGAGCTCTTATATTAGATAGGGGCTTTGGAGAACTACTTTGATAGTGAAGATGTTGATGAAGGACATAAGGTGAAGAGAGCAAAAACAAAACTGAAAGGACATGCTTTGGTGTGGTGGAATTTTATGCAAGAAGATAGGTTGAGAAAAGGCAAGAGCAAGATCATTTCTTGGGAGAAGATGAAAGCAAAGATAAAAGGTAAATTTCTTCCTTTTGATTACAACATTCAATTGCTTAAGAAATTGCAGAATCTTAGACAGAAAGAGTTAGATGTGCAAGCATATACTGAAGAGTTTTATAGGCTAAGTATAAGGACTAAACATGAAGAAGATGAGGAAGAGATGACTGCTAGGTACTTGAATGGTTTGAGGTTCAACATTCAGGATGAAATCAGCATGATGGCACCAAAATCAGTAGAGCAATGCTTTCAAATGGCAATGAGGGCAGAAGAAAAGCTAAAGAGGAGACAAGAGAAGGCAGCAAGGGGAAGAGGTAACACCTCTAGAGGAAGGGGATTCAATCCTAGTTCAAGGACAAACAATGAAGGCCAAGGAGATGAAAAAAAGGATCAAGAGCAATCTGATTCAAGAGGTGGATGGAGAGGTTCAAGAGGCAGATTTAGTGGAGGAAGAGGATCATATCAGTTCTCAGGAAGATGCTACAATTGCAACCAGCCTGGACACCCAGCCTTTAAGTGCCCGAAAAAACAAGGCTCAAGCTCTCATGGTGGAGAAAGGAGGAATCAATTAGTGCATGAGGATGAAGAGAGTATGACTACACCTATAGTGAATCTTACATCAGAAGAAGGAGAGGCACTCATGATAAGGAGAACTGTGTTGCAAGCATCCAAGGAGGAAGATTCAAGCCAAAGAAGGAGCCTATTCAAAACCACATGCAAGAGCAAAGGTAAAGTGTGTCAAGTTGTCATTGATTCTGGTTCTCAAGATAATCTAGTGTCTAGGGAAATGGTGGATAAATTGAGTTTGGAGAAATTACCTCATGAAGCACCTTATAGAGTCTCTTGGGTCAATGATAATCAGACTTTGGTAGTAAAAGAACAAGCATATGTTGATTTTCAAATTGGGGAGTATAGTGATAGGGTCCTATGTGATGTTTTACCAATGGATTGTTGCCATGTACTCTTGGGGAGGCCTTGGCAATTTGACAGGAGATCTATGTATGATGGCCGGGAGAACACATACACCATTAGGAAGGAGGGTAGAACCTTTAAGTTACTTCCCTTGAAGACAAGTGTGAGGGATAAAGGTAAGGCTAAGGTTGTGTTGTTTGGCAAAAAGGAACCTTTAAAGCCTGAGGTTAGTTAGTCAGATATGGTGGCAGGTAGAGAGCAGGTTGGAGGAGTTATGATAGTGAGGAGAACACCCACAAGTGGTGTTAAGACAATAGAAAATGTGTTTTTGCAAGAGGCAGGAAAGACACTCATACCTCGATCTGATCTGGTTAAGAGGAATGGTGAGAAGACAGTGGATGATGGTTTCATACCTAGGTCTGATGCACTCAAGGAGGTGGAAGGTAGGATGATGCACAAGCATGACAAGCAAGGTGGAATGCTTCCCAAGGAGACTGAGATTACTGTGGGGACTATTGAGTGTCCAATCAGTAGGAGTAATGGTGAAAGGTATGAGATTTTTACAAGCATGAGGATTGATAAGTCTGACAGGGTAGTGGTCCTTAGAAATGACAGTGACCAAGGTCTGACCACACTAGATAAGGAGTTCAAGGAACAAAAGAGCAGAAGTCTGAGGACAGTCAAAAGAGGACAAAGTTTGCAAGCAATGTTAGGTGGATCCACATGTGGAGATGAGACAATGAAGAAGTTGGGACAGTGTGTTGCTAACCATTGTGTGTTTGTAGGTATCAAGGCAAGGGGAATACCAATTTTTGCTCCAAGGGTGAGGAAAAGGCCAGTAGCAGGTCTGGATATACAGGGAGCAGCAAGGTGGAGAAATGGAGTAGACTCTTACTCTTGGGACAAGAGTTTTCCTATGGGGGGGAGTATGGTGCAAGAGCACCTAGATCCTGACCCTAACATGATAGGGCAAAGGACCTTAAAGGTTCACCAAGGGATTTGAAGAAAATTTCACTAAGTATTTTTTTAAAGGTTTTCATGTTTTATGCAACGAGGAAGTTGCAAAATATGTCAAATTAAGTTGCTTTGTACTCAAAAATATTGTATGTCATGTGACAAGGGGAGGTAGATAGGTAGTAGATGGCTGTAAATGGAAGTGAATGGGTTGTCGGTGCCTCTGCATCAGGTCCATAGGCATTGGTGCCCCAATATGTACTCTCTTGATTCTCATTTTTGTATTTTCGCATTCCTATAATTGATGTTTAAAGTCCATCAATTCAAAAGCATGAGTTTTAGGGTTCTAGCGCTATTTATTCGACGTGCTTGCTTTTGCCTCTACGAACTGGGTTCTTTTACAAAAATGCTATGCACTTGACTCCATTCTACACCTTTGACCTACTTTGTCACTTTAATAATTTTCTTTTGTTATAGACTTTCACTTTTGATTGCTTTGTTTCAGTTTTCTCGCTTTTGTGATAAATTGGCACTCTTGCAAAAGTTTTTTGCTTTTGATTTCCTCTCCTTTGATATTCTTCATTGTTTTTGACCAAATTTCCTTGCATTTGTCTATTTTCTTCACTTTTACCAAAAACTTCATCGCTTTTGCTATAAATTTTTTGCTTTTGACTTTTTGGAACCCTAAGTTAGTTTATTCATCATTTTCATTTTGTTTTGTGTGTTTAGAGTGAATCCCTAACATTGTGGGTTGGATGATTATAGGTGGTCCTTAAACCACTGCAATTGAGGGAGCGATGACCTTGAGATCTATTCAATTTGATTGTGGGCTTCAATGTTTTGGAGCGAGATTTTCTAGATGTGGTCGGGCTGCGTCACATTTTTTACATGCCTCCCATCTGATGTCACACTATGGTGATGACCGTACTCGTGGAGTGGTGGCATTCATAGACTTCTTCATTCCATTTACCTACTAGGAGGGCCACTATTACTCTCGAGGATGTGTGTAGGATCCTCTGCACTCGCGCTATGTGGCATGTGCTTGGTGTCATACACTTGGAGGTTCGATAGTCTAAGATAGATTTATCTGATTTTGTTGGTAGTGCTTCAATCATGTTTCCCTTATTCTTTGTGGTTTAGTTTTGGAGTTGGTTATTTCTAATAGGAGAGGAAGTCAGTTCCCTATGGGATGGGGTATATGTATTGAGGAGATGTTTGAGCATGGGACTAGATACGCATGGGGTCCCTATCTTCTCACCCACCTATATAGAGATATGCATGAGGTTGCATATCATGGTGGGAAATCAATTTCTACAAGTGTATCTCTTCTTCATGTATGGGTTTGGGAGCACATCGCAGTTGCTCTGCCTAATGGTATAGAAGATCGTACTATTGGTGATCCATACTCTTATCGTTATGGATATTTTATACATTATACCTTGTCTGGGGAGCTTTCATATTGGCATTGGGTATTTGATGATATGCAAAGTTTTATATGGAGACCATATATGGATTATGAGGCCTGGCTTGAGGATCAAGAGTAACTAGTATACTGCTGACAAACTAGATAGTTGATTGATCGCTCTCACTCTCTTTTTGAGAGGTATCTTCTCAACAGGGTATGTAGGCAGTTTGGAGATAGGGTCACTTTCTAAACACTTATGAGGCTCGGTTTGGTCGGACCACTAGAAAGGTCTAATTATGGGGTCTACAGTTTGACTGATATTCTACTATTTTTGCATTCAGAGCTCTTGACCTAGTCTGATGGGGTTGGCTAGTGGGTTTAGAAAATCTAGGTACAACTCCCAATTTTGATCAGTGGTGGGCATGATGTGTTCTCGTAAGATTTATAGATCCTATTGGTGATCCCACAATGGGTAGAGTGGGCATCACATGTCAACGAGGAGAGAGACAATGTCTCGAGATTCTAGCAAAGTAGCTTAGTAGGGTCTGACAGGATAGTACCCATGTTGGACAGGGGGATCAGATGTAGCAGGATCAGGGACATGTTCCAGATCCCCCTCCACCACCTAGGGATGGAGGTGTTTAGTTATTTGTAGAGATAGGGTGGCGACAAGCCACAGAGGCATAGATTGTTACTCTCACTACAAAGCGAGATGGTCTTAGAGTAGAGTGACATACAGAGATTGGTCATCATCTCGTTGTCGAGACATAATTGTAGGTCGTTACCATCGAGAGGGATAGTCTAAGGAAAGAGTGTGATAGTCTTTGTGCCGAGCAGGATCAGTTATTACAGAGGGCTACATATTACCAGACTCTGTATGATGCTTTTATTCCTCGATCAAAATGATGATTGAGATTCAGAGAGCCTAGTGTTGTAGGTGGTGGTGTTGAGTTAGGTGGACAGTCTGTTAGACAACCAGATCTAGATGGTGGTCCATAGCCTAGTCTATAGAGTCCTCCTTTTCCTTTCAAATAGTGGTATTATGTACTTAATCTTTATGATGTTGTTATTTAGAGACTGTGTAGACATAATTTTGTATATCTATTCATCGGCCCAGTCGAGGCCTCATATATATGTATTATTTTATATTATCCTATCACACTTGTTTGCATGATGATGATGTACTATGACATTCTCATATTTTTATAATGATATATATATGATATATACCTTCTTCGATTCAGCTTCACTATGTGTTTATGTGATGATTATGGATGCTAATGTATGATGATGTATGTTTATATGTATTTTTGTACTTTTTTGATGTATGCATATGATGTGGATGGATGGATCATATATTGTTTCATATGATGTTTTATTATGGATGGTCAATATGGATGATATATGATGGATGTATGTCTTCTATTCATGATACATGATGTTTTCATTGGTTTATTATCATCATGATATGCATTGATGATATTGTGGATGCAGGATGGATATGGTACTAATGATATTGTGATGCAAGATGGATGTTAGTTAGAAGAAATATTTGATGATGGATAGAAATTTGATGTTGTTAGTACTGATGAGTATTACTTTTACTTTGCTTGGAGGCTTCACATTTTGAACAATCATGTTTGATGTAGCAAACAGATATGATGCACCAGGGTATTAATAACCAAGGTGACTTTGTATCCATTGTGTGGGCTTTGACTCGATATTCAAAGAATATTCCTACTTGTACCGGACATACAAAAACTTTGTTTAAAGTATATAGTTGGGTTGTGTTAAAAAAATTTGGACCAGTTTCATAGAGAGGTATAGAATACCTAATATGAAACTGCTACACGAATTGTCTTAAAAAAAAATTTATACACTCAATAAAGCAAGTATTTGTCATGGTAGTGTTACAAAAATACCTTACAAACAACAAACTAAAATGATGCCCAATTTTCCCCATTCCTTCTTTAAATCCTTATGGACATCCTCGAGAGATCCTGAGAATGAGTCAATAAAATAAATCATAAAAATAAGACTATAAAAAAGATAAAAACAAAGTTGCAGTATCACTTGGCATATCTATTTTGAGATTTCAAGCTATTATTTTTTGTTGATCATGTCTATTGTAGGAATGGATCCATTAAGGCATATCTCAAGATGTTGTTGGTGAATTGTCAAAAAGATAGGTAGTTAATACTCCAGCCTTGTTTTCACCTATCTTGTAATCAAAGCTTTGTGATTGTTTGCTTGAAAGTTCTAGCTTTTGATGTTTTCTTTGTTTGTTTTGTCAAAGGGTGAAGATGATGATTTATTTATTATGGATGAAAAGTTTATTGTGGATTTTGATGATGAAGATGGAACTTTTTGAGTGTTTGAGTTTTATGATGTTGTTTTAGTTGTTTTCAAGGGACTAACCTAGGGCCTCGGGGGCTCATCAAAGATAAGCCTTGCCTACATTGTACACGCAGAGGCTCGTAGTTTGCTTGGTTTGAATGTTTTTGTCTTTTTTTGTTTTGTGAATGTTTTTGGATTTTGTATTTTTTGACTAAGTTGAAATAAAGCATGATAGAAACCTAAGGGGACTGACCTAAGGCCTCAGGGGTTGATCAGAGATAAGCCTTGCCTATGTTGTACACGCAAAGACCATGTAGCTCAACCAGGTGACTCAAGCATAATCTTGTTTTTGGGTTTTCAAACAACATTGATAACTTGGATTGATATTCCACTTCTATTTCTAGAGGATATGTTGCGGGAAATTTACTTGAACTATCTGTGAGGTTCAAGAAAATTTTGATATCTTAGAACGTTGAGTGAAGGAATAATCCAACGATGTTCTTTTGTTTTTTTTGTTGTTTTTTTCAAATGTTTTTTATTTTTGTTGTTTTTCGACTGTGATGGGATACACAAGGATCTAATCCACAACCAGCTTCAAGAAGTTGCCCCCAGTTGGAGACAATACTATTTTCCTCAATTAGTAACAAGCCATGGTTAGGCACATGTTTTATTATGGGATGAATGGGTTGATGTTGTGGATAGTACCAATAGATAATGATACGAGTCTTATTCAAACATAGTGCATGTTTTCTAGGTTTTTACTACGGTACCTATTCTAGGAGCACCACAAAGTGGTTTTCACTCAAAAACATTTTATTTCTCTTTACTATTTTTCTTGCTTTTAGATATTTTGTGTTTTTTCTCTTTTACATTTTTTGGATTTTTACCCTTTTTCTTGGTGTATTCTGACATGCTTTATGTGTATAAATTATTGAGGTGTTTGTTCTTCAATGGTTCAGCTAAGGGTTCTCCTTCAGGAGTATCCAACTGATAAGCCTTAGAACCATATCTTGTTGTGTTGACAAATGGGCCTAACCAGTTGGGTTCAATTCTGACTCTGTCATCATGATTCAGTTGTACCTTTTGATTCTCCTTGAGGACCAAGTCACCAACTTGAAAGTTTTTGTCTTTTATTTTCTTATCATAGCTTCGTTTGAGTATATTCTAATAAACTCAAAGATGTTTTAATGCACTCAAACGCCTTTCATCTAGGAGTTCCAATTCATTTAACCTAGATACCTGATATTCTTCATTGTTGACCATGCCTTTTCATGAGACTCGCAATGAGAGGATTTCAACCTCGATAGGTAAGACAACCTCTGATCCATAGACCAAGGAAAATGGTGTGGCACTTGTAGGTGTTCGGATGCTAGTTCGATAAGCTCATAGGGTTGGGTTTAGCTACAAATTACAGTCATGGTCAGCTTCATTAACACTCTTCTTTAGTATTTTCAAGATGGTTTTATTAGATGCTTTAGCTTGACCATTTCCATGAGGATATTAGGGTGTGGAAAATCTATGTTGGATAGAGAATTTGGAACAGAGTTCTCGGACGCGTTGATTCTTGAATGGGGTTCTATTGTCTGTTATTATCGTTTGGGGAATTCCATGCCTACAAATCAGATAATTCATAATGAACTTTGATGTTTGTTTATTAGTGATGTAGGTCAATGGAATTGCCTCTATCCATTTAGTGAAATGCTTTGTTGCTGTGATAATAAACTTGTTCCTATTAGATGAAGCAGGTGAAATCTTACCTACCAGGTCTAATCCCCATTGCAACAAAGGCCATGGTGTTGTGATAGGTCTCAACTCCTATGTTGGTGCATGAACAAGGTAATTATGTTGGTGGCATTGATGACACTTTCTAGAATACTGAATACATTCTTGTTCCATGGAGGTCCAATAATACCCCATTTTGAGCAGTTTTTGGACTAGGTTAGGTCTGCTAGAGTGGGACCCACAAACACCTTCGTGTATCTCTTGTAAGGTCATTTGTGCTTCTTTTGCATTAAGAAATCAGAGTAACATACCATCTAGACTACAACAATATAGGGTATCTCCTAGGATTGTAAATCAGGAATTCCTACAAGTGAAGGTTTTCTATTGAGTGGTCGTTAGGTCAAGTGGTATGATATTGTGCTGGATGTATTCAAATGTGTCTTGGTACCATGGGGAGTTAGGACCAACAACAACACATACCAGTTCTGATTCTAGGATGTTGAATGTCAGTATGAGCAGTTGTTCGATGAGGAACTCATTCTTAGGAACATTCTATGGATTATCAAGAATTCAACCTATTGTTACCATTGCATCGATAGCTCTATTGTTGATTCGAGGAATTTGTTCAAAGGTTATTGTGAAAAAATTTTCCTTGAAGCTATCCACCATCCTTTTGTACAACATCAACTTGTCATATTTTATCTGTTACTCATCATTCACCTATCTGATCACTAGCTAAGAGTCTTTGAAGACATGTAGCTCTTTTATTCTCCATTCAATAGCCATTTTGAGCCTTATGATTAAATCTTCATACTCTGAGATATTGTTTGTGCATGGGAAAGCGATCATGTATGCTTTGGGTATACTATCTCCTGTGGTGTGAGAAATAGAATACCTGCTCCTAACCATGTTGAGTGTGGGACCCGTCAAGTTATAGAGTCCAATAGCTTGTATGTTCTATCATCAAGATACTTTCATCTGGAAATTCCACTGTGAGAGGCTTGCAATCATCTATGGGTACTTTGTCCAAGTGGTCTAGTATGATTTGTCCCTTGATGGCTCTTCTAGCCACATACTCTATATAAAATTCACTCAAAATCATCACCCATTTAGCAATTTCGCCTATTAGGGCTGCTTTTGCTAGTAGGTACTTTAGTGGGTCTACTTTTGAAATCAATTTTACCTTTCTATTTAAGATGTAGTGTCTCAAATTTTGTGTCACAAATAAGACTAAGAGACATGCTCTTTCTATGGGAGAGTAGTTCAACTCGTATCCCACCAATGTTCAACTGATGTAGTAGACTACTCTTTCTTTGTTATCATCATCTAGCTGGGCTAGGAGAGCTCCCAACCCTACTTGTGTAGTAGACACGTAGAGTGCCATTTCCTTGTCTAGAATAGGTGGAATGAGTATAGGAGGAGTAAGTAGGTACTCCTTGACTTTTTGGAATTCGAAGGTGATGTCCTTGTGTAGGAGATGAGTGAAAGGGTGACATTTGTCTACTAGTTGTGTGATAAATCACCTGATGGATTGCAACTTCCCTTGTAAACTTCTCGGTTATTTTAATGTCTTTGGTGGAGGCATCTCTAGTATAGCTTTTACTTTTATAGGATCCACTTCAATCCCCCTTCTTGACACTATGTACGCTAATAGATTTTTGGATGTTACTTTGAACACACACTTCTTAGGGTTGAGTCTCAAATTATATTGCTCAAGGCGATCAAACACCTTTGTAAGATTGTTCAGGTGATCTTCCCTTTTGATGGGATTTTCTAAAATTTTGTCCACATATTCTTTCATGATTGTATGTAGCATATCGTGGAAGATGGTCATCATTTCTCTTTGATATGTTCATCATGCATTATTTAGACCAGATGGCATTACATTCCAACAAAAGGTCCCCCGAGCACAAGTAAATGTTATTTTATTTTGATCGTCTAGAGATAATTTTATCTGGTTATATCTGGAGAAACCATCCATTAAGGATAGCATCTCATGCCCTTCTGTTAGATCAACAATCATGTCAATACTTGGGAGGGGGAAGTCATCCTTTGGGAAAGCTTTGTTCAGGTCCCTGAAGTCTCTGCAAATCCTTATGCCCCCAGTAGGCTTTGACACTGGTACTAGATTTGATATCCATTCTGGATAGTCGATGGCTCTAATGAAACCCACATCTAGTAACTTCTTTAGTTCTACCTTTACCAATGATGTTATCTAAGGATGCATTTTTCTGAATTTTTTCTTGATAGGCTTTGCTCCGAGGGAGATGGCCAAATGGTGTACCACTAGTGTTGGATCTAGTATAGGCATATTTGCATAGGTCCACACAAAATTGACCTTCCTGTCGTTGATGAACGCTATGAAATTTTCTTTCTCTTCAGGATCAAGTGATGTTGCATGGTATGTTATCTTTGGGTTCTCTATTGTGCCAACATTTATGAACTCTACTTCTACTAGGAGCATTGATTTTTCTTAATTTTCTAATATGGGGAGATTGAATCTTCCATCCTCAGGTGCCTCGAGGAGGTTTTCACCTTTAGATGCATCCTTTATTTTCTTCTTTTCCAAATCTGATAGAGCCACATTGTGATCTTCTCTAGGGGATCACATTTTTATTTTTATGTTTTCTCTTTAATTTTTGTGACTAGAGGATTCAATCTCTCCACTAAAGTATGCATCATGTTCAAGTTCCATGATGAACCCTGCTTTGTGATTCCTTGTTAGTATGTATGTCTGGAGTCCCATGAACTCTGTGATTGGCTCGCCATCATGGAATTTATCCAAAATAGGTGTATGTTATTGTTGGTCCCAATCTATCAATTATGGGTAGCAAAGTGGTAGGCTATCATCATTATCCGCAAAGCTTATGGAGGTTGCTGAAATGGTTAGTATGGCTCTGGTATCTTTTTCCCATTGGGTGTCTAATGCAAGAGGGTACTCCCCTCTACGAAAAATATCAAAATTCACAAACCACAATCACAAGAAAACCTTTACCTGAATCCAACAATAAAATAAGGATTGCAAAAAAGCTATTACTTTCTTCAAAATATAAACTCCTCAATTTTACAGCCAATTCACAATTAATTGACAATTACAAATTTAAAATTTGCATGCAATTCAATTTACACAAGCCAATTCAAGTTTGCAAGGGAATTGAATATATTTATTCAAATTCTACAATTCACAAACCAAAATATTTACAATCTTTCTTTTTTCTTGACTCCACTCCTTCCCAATTCTCCAAAACTGCATTTACATATTTTCCACATATTCGTCTTTTATTTTTCTCATCCACTCACATTCCATATGCAGCCTCTGTTCTCTTCAATTCATTACTTTTAAATTGATTTTCCTATTAATCTCCTCATCCTACATAGCAACTCCTCTTCTCTCTATATCTAATGTTTTCTTCTTCTTTTAATTCATTTTTTTTACATGGGAGCAGCAGCCCCTTCTCTGCACTTCTCCAACCTCTACATAGTTGCCTTTCCTTTTCCTCTTGGTTGTCGTTTTCTAGCTTCTGCGCCCCTTCATATTTTGGCTTCAATTTTTAAATGCAAAATTTTTATTTGAAACTATTCAATTTCTCCTCTTTGGCTACGAGGGTCCCCTTTTCCTTTAGTATTCATTTTTATCCTCTTTTCTATAGGTGTGCACCCCTTGTGTTCTTCCCCAATCAGTCTTTTAATATATTTTTTTAAATCTGCATTTAACTCTTTTATGTGGATTTAATAAAATGTTGTCATCATTTTCTAATCTTGCACACTTCCACATTGTTGTCAATATATAAATCAATTATAATCATAGAAATTAACCTTTATTTCCTATAAAATCCTATTCTAAAACTCTACCATCAATTTGGAGAAGACTAAATAAATCAATCTGATGAGATCAAAAGTCTATAGGTGAAAAATTGAAAGTTCTTCAATTCACACAAAATTTTGTGAGAAGTCTTGGAATAATGTTCTCATGTGCCCTGCAAAATGATTTTACTCAAAACCTTAAGAATCCCAAGATATTAAATTGAATTTTTTTTGGGTGATGTTGCTTGCTTGTTCGGCCGGGATGTTCTTGCATCAAACACACTGGGTAGAAATATTGTGAGCATAGGCTCACAATAGTGGAATTGAGTAGTCGAAATACTCTTCCAGGTTGAGTGCAACCTATAGTGAACTCCATCGCTATCCAAAGTGCCAAAGTTATGTCTTCTTCCTCTTTTTCCAATACTTCTTCGGAACACACCATCTCCCTCCAACCATATTGCATTCTCTTCCTTCTCCCCCTCATGGAATCGTGTCCATCATAGCCCGACCTCCTCCACCAAATTCTTTTCACACTTCCCTCCTCTTTCTTGGGTTCAAACCCACCTCTAACCATCCACCTCCACCAAAATCCTACAACATCCTCAACCAACTCTACCAACGAATATACATCTTTATTTAAATTTAAAACTGCAACTATATTCTCTCTCTTTCCCTCAACAACATACAAATTTAATGTAAATTTCTCATCACAAAATACAATACTATTTACCTTATCCTTTTTCTCGGCTGCAACATCACTCTTCATTGTGACATCTCTCGTACCATCATCAACTGCAGCTTTTAGTTCTTCACATTTTTCTACAATATCAAGCTTCGACGTCCACTCTTCCTCAATTTCCAACAATTATGCGAAAAAATCCTCTTTGCCATCCACTATGACCTTTTCACTACTCACTTCATTCTTTTCTTCCTCAATCACCAACAGTTAATCGAATAAATCCAATTTACCTTCGCCTTCAACTGCGACCTCTTCGTTGTTCACCTCTGTCGTTTCTTCTTCTATTGTCATACCTTCCTCATGGCACATGATTTCTACAACTTCTTCATCGATAGGGGCTGCTCTTACTTCTTCCTCTTTCCATCTTAGGCTGCTATCCTCGTTCTTCTTCTCATTCCTCTTTACCAGTTTCTTTTCATCTTTCCAAAAATTCTCTTACAACTTCTCGAGGCTCGTCTTGATCTTTCATACTTCACCAACTATCTTTTCCAACTCTTCACAAATTTCATTCTCCACATCATCCCAATACTGCTCCCAAAACCATATCCGTACAAGCCTCTTTATGACCCAACCCATTTTATCTACTGCAATCTCACCTCTCGCAATTTGTCATTACTTCTCAAGTTTCTTTTGTGGCTGAAAGCTCTCTCTCTTGCTGCCAAGATTTCTCACACACCTACAACATCTCTCACGAGCTTCTTCACTACCACTTCACACACTTTCCTTTTGGTGTGAACTGCCTCCTCATCGATGATCTTTTCACACACACACGTAGATCCTGGTGGATCCTCTCCACTATCAGGACTACCCGCTCTGATACCAATTGATGCAAGAGGGTACTCCCCTTTGCGAAAATATCAAAATTCACAAACCACAATCATAGGAAAACCTCTGCATGAATCCAACAATAAAATAAGGATTGCAACAAAGCTATTCCTTTCTTCAAAATATAAACTCAGTTTTACAGCCAATTCACAATTAATTGACAATTCCAAATTTAAAATTTGCATGAAATTCAATTTACACAACCCAATTCAAGTTTGCAAAGGAATTGAATATATTTATTCAAATTCTACAATTCACAAACCAAAATATTTACAATCTCTATTTTTTTCTTGAGACTCCACTCCTTCCGAACTCTCCAAATCTGCATTTACATATTTTCCACATATTCCTCTTTTATTTTTCACACCCTCTCTCATTTCATACGCAGCCTCTATTCTCTTTAATTCATTACTTTTAAATTGATTTTCCTATTAATCTCCTCATCCTACATAGCAACTCCTCTTCTCTTTATATTTGTTGTTTTCTTCTTCTTTTTTATTTTTTTCTTTTTACATGGGAGCGGCAGCCCATTCTCTACACTTCACCAACTTCTACATAGCTTCCTTTTCTATTCCTCTTGGCTTCCATTTTCTAGCTTTTGCGCCCCTTCATATTTTGGCTTCAATTTTTAAATACAATTTTTTTATTTGAAACTATTCAATTTATCCTATTTGGTTGCGAGGGTCCCCTCTTCCTTTAGTATTCATTTTTATCCTCATTTGTGTAGGTGTTCACCCCATGTGTTCTTCCCCAATCTATCTTTTAATATTTTAAAAAAATAATCTGCATTTAACTCTTTTATGTGGATGTAATAAAATGTTGTCATCATTTGCTAATCTTGCACACTTCCACATTGTTTTCAATATATAAATCAATTATAATCATATAAATTAACCTTTATTTCCTCAAAAATCCTATTTCAAAACTCTACCATCAATTTGGAGAAGACTAAATAAATCAATTTGATGAGGTTGGGAGTCCGTAGGCGAAAAATTGAAATTTCTTCAATTCGCACGAAAATTTGTGAGAAGGCTTGGAATGATGTTCTCATGTGCCCTGAAAAACGATTTTACTCAAAACCTTAAGAATCCCAAGATATTAAACTGAAATTGTTTTTGGGTGATGTTGCTTGCTTGTTCGCCCGGGATGCTCTTGCATCAGTGTCTAAGTCATCATTACTAGAAGTGGGGAAACCATATCTAGTGATAAAGGAAGGAGAATCTCATTTGTATTCATTAGAATCTTTTTTGAAATGATAATAAATATTGGGAATGGTTTTGATAAACTGGAGAGGGAACCTATCGATGATAAAGTTGTCGAGCAAGTCTTTGATGGGTAAATTTTTGTCCTTGATATGGTATATATCCAATGCCTTAATGCTAGCAAAAGTTTCTTGTATCTTAAAAGAGGTCCATTTGGTTTTTTAAGTAACCACATCTTTTGTCTCATAACCTAGTCCCATATTTTTCTTTCTCTATTCCACTATGATAGGCTCCCATCGGCCTTGTTTGTGTAGCCCAAGGCCACTTGTTCCCTGATATCCCATTTATTTAGCTAATTGATAACCTCTACTATTAGAATCAATTAGAATGGGTTGTGGATTTTTTGGTTCTTTTTGGTCCTCTTTGTAAATAATGGATTAGAAGTCCTCTTTGAATACCTCTTCATGTTTCATATCTCCCCACTTGGTGAAAATCATGGGTTTGTCTATCATTTGCATTGTCTAAGCATACTTGATCTCTTTTGGACCTCCGTAGACTTTGGGTGTTGGTGGAAGCATGCCAATGCAAAATGCTTGGTTGAAGTGGTAGTTTCCATTACCCATATCTAGTACTTGAACCTTGGTTTTCATTTTCGGTTGCTCACTTGATGTGATCTTGGTTGAGGTCGATGGTAGCTTGGAAGGGTCAACATATGAGAATGAATGGAAGGATATGTTATTTCTAGGTATGTGTTGGATCTTACTATACGTCTCCTCCAAATTTGCACAAAAATGGAAGGGCTCAGGATCATCATATAATGTCACCTCTTTTCCTTTGTGGGGGAAATTTAGGCATTGGTGAAAGGTCCATGGTACCCCTTGTAATGTGTGGATCCAAGGGCGTCCTCGGAGGAGATTATACAAAAATTTAAGGTCAAGTACTTGACATGTAGTTTCTATGATGGTCGGTCCTATCTGCACTAGTAGACTGACTATTCCTTCTTAATTCCTTTCAAGGTCATCATAGGCCCTTATGATAATACTCTTTGTCTATCACATTGACGAAATACCCCAACTATTTGATGAATTTCAAGGTACAGATGTTTAGACCCATACCATTATCTATCAACACCCGCTTGACCATGTTCTTATGGACTCCAATGTCTATGTAGAGGGCTTGGTTGTGGAACATCCTTTGTGGAAGATCTTTCTCAGGAAAGACTAAATGATTGTTTCTCGTGGATTTTCCAACCATGGCTTGGAAATAATCTGGATCAAGGACATTAGCGACCGATGCTTCCAGCAACTCTAGGATTGAGATTAAGGCGGGAGTCTTCTTCAGTTGTTCCACAATGTTGTAGTTATTTGATGATTTATCCATGGGCTTAGGAGGCGCTCCATGTATTATAACTCTCCCTCGATGGTTAGTTATATTACAGTTGTTGTCTCCACCCTGTATAGTCACTACATCTACCCTAGTGTCATATGCTTGAGAGAGGGTACCTAGAACTGTGTCACCATAAATGTAGTTAGCATTGTGGTAATATTGGTCCTTTCCTTTTTCATTCCTTTTGGTGTGGATTTGGATTTGGTTTTTTTATATTTGAAGGTCCTTATTTTTAGGATGATGTTCAACATCCACTTCTCCTTTGTCTATCAAGTCTTGGATGAGGTTTTTGATTCTCATGTAATTATTCGTTGTGCCCTTTGATTTTATGGAATTCGCACAAGTCCTTCTCATTATACAATGGTGTCTTGAAGCTAGGCTCCTCATAGTTTGGGCGATCATTTACCTTGATGAGGTTTTTTTGCACTAGTTTATGCATGACTGTCTCAAGTGACTCTCCTAGTTATATCATGAACTTCCTCCTTGGTTGATTGTATTTCCTTTATTTCCCTCCTTGATTTTTTTGTTGGTTGATTGCTTGATTGTTCTTGGGATGGGTAAGTTGGTTGTTTTGTGTACTATTTGGAACATAGCTTGTTTGTGCCACTTGTGTTTTGTTTTGAGGTACATTTTGTGCATTCCATAGTGCTCTAGCATCAACTACTCCATTGTTTATAACATTCTTGTTCTTTTCCCAGATCTTAGGTTTATCATTTGAACTAGAGGGACTATCTTTCGAGTTGTTCAATTTAAGGACTCCCCTTGCTATGAGGGCTCTCTCAAAATGTAATCCCTTTTCAATAGTTTCTTCAAAGTTTGTAGGACATAACATAGTGAGTTGGTAGTTGATCTCGGGTAGGACATTTGAGATGAATATATCTACCAATTCCTTGTCGAGAATGGGTCATTTGCATCAACTAGCTTTGTGCCTCGATCTTTGTAGGTAGGAGGTAAAAGACTATCCTTGAATTTTTTTAATCTTGGATAAATCTGTGATGGTGATGTCTTGCTCTATGTTGAGTGAGAAGTGACTTATGAATTTGCTAGATAGTTCATTGAAGGTTTTAATTCCCAGTGATAGATGAGAAAACCACTCCATAGCATGACCTATAAGGCTGTGTGGAAAGAGCCTCGTGAGGTAAGAGTCATTGTTTTGTACCTCCATACATGATACTAAAAAATCTTGTATGTGCTCCACTGGATCTCCTCTTCCTTTGTACTTGTCAAACTTGGGAATAAGATTAGGATTTTTCAGAGCCTCCACATTAAAGTCTATTGGCAATTTAGCACCACTCTATGGTAACTTGAAGAAATAAGAATTTGGGTCCTTTTTCAACAATTTGTCCATCAATTTGAGCACTTTGGGGTTGTTGGAATGTTGAAATAGTTCCTCACTGAATGTTTCTTTGTACATGGGTCTCTTTTGGGGTGTTTTAAGGTCACTTGGCCTATAGCCCCATGGGACACCTTTGTCGTTCATGGTATTTGTTGGTGGGATGTTGGCATTTATTTTGTTTGCTTTCATTTTCTTCCTATGTTGTGATCTTGTAGTTGTCATAAACAACTACAAAGCTTTTGTGAACGTTTTCATGACTCCTCGCTATGAAAAAAGAATGCTTTTATTTTTGGATTTTCTATTTTAGGGAAAATGAAATTGCATTTTTTTTTTTTTGGATTTTCTATTGAATATCTAAGGTTGGTTGGCCCATTGAAAAGCGTAAATATAAATGTTCTAGTCAATTTTTATGGTTGTGGTAAGTTCTCAAGATGTACCCTTTGGCAAACTTTAGACTAGGATCGTTCTTTGAAATTTAGAATATGTATTTTCGCTTAAGGATTTTTCTCTTGCCAGAGATCATGAAGGATGCATACCTATTTCCATCTAGGGGGTGGTAACACAGGTCTTATGGCTGCTAGGTTTGCTTTCTCTTCCTCTTTATCTAAGATGTTTCTTGTGTTTCTCCACTATTTGGGTGTTTCATTCTTCTCAAATATGAAGTTCCTTAAACTATTAATGATATTAGTTTGTTCACCTTCAATGTGTGTGAGACTTGGTTATAGGATTGGTGCTATAAGGTTTGGTTGTTGAACGGGAGCAGTCAGATGCCAAATGGTCATATGGTGAAAGTGTGGATGTTTTGATATGGTTGGTTATGACGCTCAAGACCCTAAGGTTTAAGTGTTGTTTTGAGGTGACACTATTCTCGAAACTCAAAATGTTGAGAGGCATGGATTGATATCTCACTTATTCTTCTAGAGGATATGTTGCAGAAAATCTTACTTGAACTAGCTGTGAGGTTCAAGTAACTATTGATATCTTAGAAGTTCAGGTGAGGGAATAATCCAAGTTTTTTTGTTTTGATTTTGATTTCCAAAAGTAGGATGAAGTTTGAAGATGGATGGACTATATGACCTATCTTGTGTTCCAATGGTTTCATTCTAACAAGGACCTTATAAGCAGCTTCGGTTCATTTTTTTGATTGTCGACGGGATAGAGCAATAGTGATGGTTTTTGAGCAAAAGCAACCAAGTTTGTCAACTGCAAGCAGACTATTGTCAAGTGCACTGAATTTTGGAAAGAAAGTGCACATAGAAATTTCAAGTGCAGCCTCTATAATTTTTTCCCCAATGTGGTAAATTTACTCAATCAAAAGCGAGCTATTTTGGCAAGTGCAAGTAAATTTTTGGCAAGTGCGCTAGAAAATTTTTGGCAATTACGATATAAAAAGAGCAAGTGCACTGGTTTTTGCATCAAGTGCATCGATTCTATCAAATGCAATATTTTTTCATCAGTGGAATTTATGGGACTGGGAGAAAAAGTGAGATTTTTCTAGCAAGTGCAACCAAGTCTTAGTCAAAAGCACTAGAAATAGTAGGAAAAGTGGCCTCTATTCAAATTTGTCTTCCAGTTTTAGTATTTGACAGCAGTGTTGATGTTTTTTTCTTGCACTTTTTAGATGTCTTGATTTGTTTCCATATGTGGTAAGTGATACAACTTTTTTGACTGACTCAAAAGCATGTACTTGTGTGACATATGTGTCTATGGCTTTGAGTTGTGAAATCACAATACCCAAGCCATAGTTTCCAACGTTTACTTTGAGCCAATATAACCTGAAATTAAAGCTTGAATATCCAAAAACCTTTAAGGAGATCCTTTAAGGAGTGAAAATATAGGGCTTCTCTTAAAATCATACACTAAGTCAAAGGGTTTGTGATTCAACCATCATATTTAGTGCTTATTTTGATGTGTTCTTTATAGCTCAAGCACAATGTTTGATGTCAAAATTTGTTTTGAATATTTTTGGCAAGTCTTACATGAACAAACATTACAACCCTAGAGATAGAAACCATCCTTTTAGGTAGGCCTGCCTCATGCCCCGAAGGGATGATTTTACATGCAACTTATGGCACGGGCCTGAAGTTGGACATGGAAAGTAACTTCTCAGAAGTAAATTTTGATGCACCAATTTCAAAGAATGTTTTTGGATAAAGGGTAGATTCTACAAACATTGGTTCTTATTCTTGTTTTGGGATTATTATTTTTGGATCTCTATACATGCAATGTTTTGCTCAATTAAGAGGCCTCCTAGCCCTTGCAATTTTTTACATATCACATGGATACTGGGGGAGACTAACATTGGTATAGAACAACAACACTCGGTGGGTGATGAACTTTCCTCACACCCACAATAATTTATATAGCAGACCAAAACAGAGTGTCTCTTGGGTTGCCTTTGATTTCTCCAACGCAGGATGTGTCTTAAAAGGCAAGCCCTCTAAAGGTATGCTTTGAAAATAAATAAAGTGTGAAACTCAAGATTTTTTTTCTCATCCAAGATCGCCAAAAGGTGTGAGGGGAGAATACAAACGCCTAGCTTGCCAAACACGGAATACACTTCATAGAAATTTGATTCTTTTTAAGCACCTCGAGTGGTGTTATCCCCCAAAAAGTGTGAATAAGATAGAAATGGTTCTTTTTAAAATCATGCAATGGAAGTGTTATGGATATCAATCGATGAGATAGAAAAGGTGTAAGACAAAAATGGATCTATTCATTTTTAAGCCCAAAACTTGAGTGTTTCTAAATCAATCTTGGTCTTACTTGGTAAACAAAAATGAATGTGAGTGTGCGTCAACAAAAAAGAAATAATTTGGTCAACACAAAGAAAATCAAACATTCCAAGTATCCATTTGAAAGCTTTAAAACATTTTTTAGAGCACCAATTGAATTGTTTGTTTTTGTTGTTCTTTTTATGCACCAAATTGAAGCATTTTCTAATCTAGAAAGCTTTGAAAGGGTCCATTTTTTAGAGAACCAAAACTGAAGTGTTTGTTTGTGGGGTTATTTTTATGCACCAAATTGAAGCATTTTCTAATCTAGAAAGCTTTGAAAGGGTTCATTTTTAGAGAACCAAAAACTAAAGTGTTCGTTTGCAGGGTTCTTTTTATGCACCAAATTGAAATTTCTTAACTTAAGAAAGCTGAAAATTTTGTAATTTCTTCAACTGTTCATCTTTCCTATACAAAAAGTGTTAATGGTTTCTCATAACTCTGCCAATCCTGCATACACACACATTAGTACCTATCACACATTCAAACCAGGCAGCCGCTAGCATTAAAAAATCAAAATTCAACTTGCAAATCTCAAACACAGGTTCAACAAGGCAAAAGTGTAGATAAACAAGAAAAACACCCTCTATCAGAGAGAAAAGGCACTAAAAAAATCAAGAGCACCCTCTGTCAGAATACAAAACTGTTGAAAAATTTCAATAGCATAAAAAATAGGGTCAAGTGCATCAAAAATAGAGTCAAGTGTGCCAGTTCTATGAAATCAAGAGCAAAAGCTTTTTGGAACCTATGTGTGAAGATTTTTCCAAAGTGCCTCTGAGACCTGTAACTTCAAAATTAGCTCATGAAATCGTTAGTGGCGAGGACCACAGCCCCACTGGGTGTGCTATAATGTGTGAGGTGGAAAATTTGAGAGTGTAAACAAGATAATTCCAATGAAATAGAAACTAATCTAATCAAAACAAGAATCTTGATCTATGCCCATTCACTCATGAAATGAAGCTAAACTATTACAGAACTCAAGAAACAAAATCAAAAGATGAAAGCATACATGAATTCATAAAAGGAATAGTGTTACCATCCTATGTCAGAGTGTATTCATGAAGATGTGGTTGCTCGTATCAATGTGAAGCCTCCATAGTTGCATTCCAAGAGCTTTGAAGAATGTGTGTGTTGATTACGTAATTAGTGTGACTGAGGAATAGATTGATTAGTCATGGATTAGATTGATCGGTCAGGAATTAGATTGAGCAATCGGTGGGATTGAAGAATTGATCTGTTAAGAAATAGATTGAGCAATCAATGATTCATAATTTACTCAATTAGGAAAGTGGTTGAGAATGATTAATTAATTGATTTAATTAATTTATCCTTTTTCGAGTTGAACGTGCAAGTCAATTTTGACTTTTACAAACAAAGTTTCATTGGTTTGATTTTATTTTTTGATGATGATTTGAATATTTTATTCAAGTTATTCAAATTTGGAGGGAAAGTGAGTTAATCAAATTGTTATGATTTAATAATTCAATCGAGTTAGGAGAATAAAATGATTTAGTGATGTAATTAAATAATTGTTGTTATTTAACTAACCAGAATGAAATAAAGTGAGATTGGGACTTTATTTAATTGGTCGATTTGATGAAAAGTGAATTAATTAAATAAAGTAGTTTTGTTCAATTCGTAGAGGAAATCAGGGTTTTAGGACTTTATTAAATAAATGAAATTTATTTAATTACTCAAAAATGATGCAAAAGTGAATTAATTAAATAATGTTGTATTATTTAATTAATAGAGGAATTTAGGTTTTTTGATGCTTTTGATGTGAAATGTAGTGATATTCGATAATAATGATGTCAATGATGTGAAAATGTCATTTAGCATGTGTTATAAGTGTTAGGTCAATTTTATAAGTCTACAAAAATGTTACTTTCTATTTTCTTTTCTCAATAGTTTTATGATGTTTTTCTATCTACGTAATACATGAAGCATGAAGCATACACGTGGAATGGTAGATGTCTTCCTTGATGATATAAATCATGAAGCATGAATCATGGTAGAATGAAGCATGAAGCATACACATGAATTTCCTCTATGAAGCACATGAAGCATGAAGCATTACTATATTCATATGATTAATTTAATGTTCAATAATCTTGCAGGGGAATAATGTTCAAACTTTATTATATATTTACAATTATAGAAAAGAAGAGTGCATGGAAAAGACTTGGATTTTAAATATTTGAAGTAAACTATCTAAAAATATCTATTGAAGTGTGGATTTATAATGCAAATATGGACACCATCAATAAAAAATAGTTGTATTAACCAAATAGCCATGTAGGCATACATTAATATATGTCGATATAAGTATAAAATATATACAAAATAGCCATACAAGCTTACAATAATTCCATATAGGCATACAATTTCAAGTATATGCAATACAAAATATGTCCAAAAATGTCATATAGGCATACAAAAAATGACCCCAATCAAAATTCATTTCCCTCTAGGTGAATGAAACAAACAGGTGGCCTTTCTTGGTTAGGTGGATGGTGATGCGTATGACACTCGTTTACCCTGAAATCGAGGGTTGCTCCTCCTAGGGTTTAGTTCCTCATCAAGCCTCAACTATTACAATAACAAGTAAAGACATTAATATATCAAAATTACATTATAAAAAAAAAATATTTAACAAAATAATCACTTACCGTCGTTAGACAATCTCTCTCCTCAAGAAAAAGACTCACATGCTCATGTTGTGGCATGCCCAAATCCTATAGAAACCATCCAAATAAAAATTAAACTACGAATTAATAATCATTTGACTTTTCACTAACTAACAGCTATAACAACAAATGTAATTTGAGATTTACTATTTTGTCTCATAACCCCGTGAGAGGCATCGAGTTGTCTAGTGTAGAAGATATACCTTGCTCCATTACCCTATCAACATCTGGAGGCGTTTCTACTTCCATCATCTGAAAATAAAACGACAAATTATTCAATCATGAAAAGTAGAATAGTGATGTAGGTCATGGATTATAATGTATAAGATAATCAACAAAATTTTGAGTACTTATTGAACTATATATTTCTTACTATTATGCTTACTATTTTCCCTATCCATAGCTTGTTCGAAAGTGTAATGCATCACCACGTAACCCTAGAGGAAGTTGCAATTCACTACTTAAGCGTACAATTTTTTTTAATTTAAAGTGTAATTAACATACATGTTCACTTACTAATTGACAACAACCTCTAAGGCTACAAGATGGGGACTACTTAAAACCCATACATACATCATCTAACAACTATAACATTTACTTACAAAAAGAATGGAGTACTCATACATAATAAAGTTACATCATAAAATAAAGAGATATAACAAAACTCCATATTCATTAACTTAATCATAAGGTTACATCTCTCATTCCCCGAATGAGGAAATAATACAAATGTGTTATATTATACAAATATCCACCTCGAATACAAATGAGAGGTAAAATAACATGAGTCAAACTGAAATAAATACATTGCTTGATTTAAATATAGGAAACTACGAGCTCTCCAACTGGATATCTCGCCATTAAGAACTGAAGGTTGAAGGGGGACCCAACGGTGTATGGTGCATGTTCCACCCAACCAAGTGGTACCCAAAGGCCCACTCCCCATGCTAGGAGATACTAACAAAATAACATGGACAAACCTACAACCTCTAATCACAGGGTGACACACACACACTGAATCAACCAATTATTTACACCAAACTAACACCAGGTAGCATTGCTTCCAGTCTATACAATCTTTCGATTCACAATACTAACAACACATCTGACCTAGGAGGAGTGTCATCACAATGCTACATGGGATATCCTGGTGAGTCTTCCTAGGCCCCGACCCCCATCTTGGGATCTCCTGGAAACCTCTAACGACTTTCGGCCCCACATGTATTCCAAAGTGGAATCGAGGATCTTTCATGAAGACAAGATATCGATCATGCCATTGCAGACCTTCTCGTCTCATCCCAGACCTATATTAGCACAAGGGTCCATGAGCGAGGCTTATTATAGATTAAGTGTTGAAGCTATCCAACCCCTAACAAGTTAATTACATTATATTTGGTTTACCAACCTACAACGAGTTATCCTGGCACCACTTTGTGTGTTAGTGCTCGTTGCAAGCCACTCCCCTATGAAAACTTAGTGGAACAATTCCACAACCCAAGGAAACCTAGTGCTAGTCCAAAAATAACATCCACCCTAAATTAAGACATAAGGGTAACACTTCCCCGTTCGTGGAAACTGGGTTACATTGACCAATTCAAAAGCACTAACCAAGGGTACAATCACTAGGTTGACTCAAATAAACATACAACCCCATTTCCCTCTAACACTACTGAAAGTCTTAAACAATTTAAACCCACTTCCCCTTACAAAAATACAGAAGAAATAATCATAGAAGGCAATTGTGAGGAAATAAACTAATTTTGGATATACTAAATCCATTTCCCTTCATAATGTTTTCACAGCAAAGATAACAAGTTCCCTAACAAAATAATTGAATAAAATAATTTATTGCTTATAGAGAAGGGAAATACTAACTTTAATAAATAAATCAAACCCTTGATTACTTTTAAAAACAACATAAATCAACTGCAAGTTATTTCTTACAATTTTCAACTAAAACATATAGTTCCTTCAATTTCTCATTGCATGCAACTAACTATTTATAAATCATTAAATACACATTTAAAAGTATATACTCATACAATATATACTTGACATATAAATCTATATATATTTAATTTTATATATTTATATATATCTGTATATATACATTAAATATATGCTAAAATATTTTAGAAAATAAACACATTATTTTTAATCAAATTAAAAACATCAAATAATAATTTCCAAAAAGCATGAATATATATACATATGTATACATACGTATATGTATATATGTATATATATGTATATACATATATATATATATATATTAAATATAAATATATATATATAAAATATATGTTATTTATTTCATTATTAAATATTACGCATTAATTGGAATCCGAAATTCCAAGTCAAATCCTTTTAATAGCCATCAAGTTTAGAGAGGGCGGACAAATTAAACATGTTCACTGGTTTCAAAAATCAATAAATATAAAACAAAACTTAAACAGTATGAAGGGATCAGTTGTAGCCAACCCCCTCCATATCTCTCCAAGGCGCGAAAAAAGAAGATAAGGGAGGGTTGTGGAGGGGACTCCTCCACAACGTCACTCCCATGAGGGGGCGGCGGTGGGGAGGAAGCCCCTCCCCAACCCCCTTTATATACAATAACCAAGACAACGATCTCTAAAGAGATGCGGATTTTTTAAAAGAAACCCCTTCTGAATTCATCGTACGGACGGCTACGGGTAAACACCAAAAAAATTGACAAAAATACAAACCATAATATATATATACATTACAATGTATATATATATAAATCTATTAACCAATTATTATGATTGGGAAATAAATTTTCCAAAATGCAATCTACAGGAAGAAAGCCAAATTACAGAGAAGAATAAAGAGAAGAGGCAATGATTTTTCCCCAAACTATTTACCAGAAAATTTTCCAATCCATATCTAGGGAGATTTAAAAAGTCTCTATTGTTTAAAACAATTTCTTTATAGAGGTTTTAACAATTTTCAACACATATCTTATAAATAAATTCCCTAAATTTTAAATTTGTTTTCCTTTGGGTTTTATTTCAATGTTTAATCTAATAATTCCACAAAGATTCTCAAATCTTACTCTTTGGTTTCACAGTAAAAAAAAAAGAATTCCTACAAAGGCTCTAGATTTCTTCACGGCAATCACAAAAGCTTTAAATTTTTCTTTTCTTAAACAAAATAAGACTTTTTACTACAAATCTAGCACAACAATCTTTTCTACAATAATACAATTCCATTTAAAAATTTAAACCAAAACAATAACATGAGAATGGAACTTGTTTCAACGAAGCTTCTGGAGTAATTGGAGTTTTTGATGTCGAGCCTCTTCCAAAGCTTCTAGCAAAGTTTTCACAACTTCTTCCAAGCAATTCAAATTCCCGAGCACAGTATTGAATCCAACTCCACAACAATCTATCCCAAACAAATCTAAGAATGCAAATTTTTCCCACAATTTTCTTACAATCCAAAATCCTTTTCAATTTTTTTACAACCAGCAAAATCTTTTGTTCTTCTCCAATTTTCAGCATGTCCCAAAAATATCTTCACCTTTGTCGTGAAGAAGCTTTCTTCTTCCTCACCCAAAGCCAAGATTCCCTCAAGGAATTCATTTTTTTCAACAACCCTCAATTAATTAACTATCACATGCTAGCAATTAACAAATATCTTTTAACAACCCATATTTGTTTTCCTTAGAGTAATTTTTAATAAACTCAAAACATAATTTAATTTCCAAATTAAATTTAATTCCATTAAACAACTTTCTTAATAAATAATTTGATTAATTAATTTAATTACTTAATTAAAAAATTTAACCACCAGGATTAAATTTAATTAATTAATCTAAATAGAAAGCTTCCATCATATTATCTAAAAATTAATTAAATAAATACTAACATCATTTAATACATAATTTACTATTTATTTTCATAACATAAACCCTGCAGAATTAAATAGTAATAAACAAGGCAAACGAAGATGCACCAAGCAAAGATTGATGACACACTGTGGCTAGGGTGTAGACCTGACACATGTTACCTAGTTACTATCTCTCAATCAACAAACCGTTGGGTCGACAAGCTCAAACCTGTGAAGCCAGGTGGATTCGATGTCATGTACCTGCAAACTTGTAAACGAGATATCAAAGTACATGTATATAAACAACATAAAATATACACCATGAAGAGGAAATCACGGAATCACAGTGTGCTCGCAAGCAAGTTATGTGATCCCATCCCCTTCACCAATACACTCATCATGAACTGACAGCTCCATAATAATCAAATAACTCATATGCAATAAACATGTTATAACAACTAACATTATTACACTAATTAAAGCATGCCAATAAAGCATCAAAGAGATACATCACACAACCACAATAGTCTATGTTGCTTTATAAATAGCAATCAAACAACACACACATGATAAGGTATCTCAAAGTATTAGTGTAACTGAAAAACTAAAACAAAGCAAAGAACATTGTCTGAGCAAGAAGCCAAAACAGAGGGGTATTATAGAAAGCACTTGTTTTAGGCTTTTATCCATAGCAATGAGTTGTTTGAAAAAATGCCTAGAAGAAATATGGTCTCATGGTGATGGAATGGCATTCCATCATCATGAGGCCACATTTCTTTGAGGCATTTTTTCAAACAACTCGTTGCCTTATCTTTGTTATTGCTTACTATTATACTTTGATCAGTTTTTTCCAACCATCCATAGTTTGTTAGAAAGCACCAAGTTTAGGATTTTAGGCACAACAGAAAGGAAGTGAATTATTTGATAAAATGTTTTGGTAGACATGTATGGAAAATGTGGTAGCATGAGCAAGAAGATGATTTGTTTGAAAAAATGCCTCAAAGAAATGTGGTCTTATGGTGATGGACATCACCATGAGACCACATTTCTTTGAGGAATTTTTTCAAAAATCTCATTGCCTTGTCTATGCTATTACTTAAGGCAGTGATTTGTTTGAAAAAATGCCTCGAAGAAATGTGGTCTCATGGTTATGGAATGACATTTCATCACCATGAGACCACATTTCTTTCAGGCATTTTTTCAAACAACTCATTGCCTTGTCTATGCTATTGCTTATTATTATCCTTTGATCGATTTTTTCCAAGCATCTATACTTTGTTGGAAATTACCTATTTTAGGCTTTTATCCATAGCAGCAAGGAAGTGAACTATTTGATAAAATTCTTTGGTAGAAATGTATGGAAAATGTGGTAGCATAGGCAAGGTGGTGAGTTTTTTGAAAAAATTACTCAAAGAAATGTGGTCTCATGGTGATGGACATCACCATGAGACAACATTTATTTGAGGCATTTTTTCAAACAACACATTGCCTTGTCTATGCTATTGCTTAAGGCAGTGAGTTGTTTGAAAAATTCCTCAAAGAAATGTGGCCTCATGGTGATGGAATGTCATTCCATCACCATGAGGGCACATTTCTTTGAGGAATTTTTCAAACAACTCGTTACCATGTCTATGTTATTGCTTACTATCATTCTTTGATCAATTTTTTCCAAGCATCCATAGTTTGTTGGAAATCACTAGTTTTAGGATTTTAGCCAAAGTAGCAAGGAAGTAAATTTTTTGGTAAAATACTTTGGTAGGCATGTATGGAAAATGTGGTCGCATAGGCAAGGCGGTGATTTATTTGAAAAAACTCCTCAAAGAAATATGGTCTCATGGTGATGTACATCACCATGAGACCACATTTCTTTGAAGCATTTTTTTCAAACAGCTCATTGCCTTTTCTATGTTATTTCTTAAGGTAGTGAGTTGTTTGAAAAAAATCCTTGAAGAATTGTGGTCTCATGGTGATGGAATGGAATTCCATCACCATGAGACCACAATTCTTCAAGGAATTTTTTCAAACAACTTGTTGCCTTGTCTATGCTATTGCTTACTATTATGCTTTGATCAATTTTTTCCAAGCATCCATAGTTTGTTGGAAAGCACCCGTTTTAGGCTTTTAGCCATAGCAACAAGGAAGTGAACTGTTTGATAAAATGCTTTGGTAGACATGTATTCAAAATGTGGTAGCATAGGCAAGGTGGTGAGCTATTTGAAGAAAAGCCTCAAAGAAATGTGGTCTCATGGTGATGGAAATCACCATGAGACCACATTTCTTTGAGGCATATTTTCAAACAGCTCATTTCCTTGTCTATGTTATTGCTTACTATTATGCTTTGATAGATTTTTTCCAAGCATCCATAGCATAGACAAGGAAATGAACTATTTGAAAAAATGTCTCAATAAAATGTGGTCTCATGGAATCCCATGACAAGCAAATTCAATTGGAAGCTTCTCCTAGTTATTAGTTATGCTATGTGAAGTAATTGCATCATTTCTTATGTTGATTTTCTAAAAAACTATATTGTAATTAAAAAACAATCATCTATCAACATCTAAATATTAGTTATGCAATGTGAAGTAATGCTTTGAGTTTGAAAGATGTGTAATGCAATGTAGTCAACGATATGAATATAAAGTTTACACAAATCTATTAAGTACAATTAATTAGTTAAACTCTTTATTCTATTACCTGAGTGAAGGTTTACACTCCATGGCCACTAGGAGGTATTGTCATGAAATCTACAATATTAACCTATTCAACATCCAAAATCAAATATTAGAATACCATTCATATAACAATGTTATTCACATGTAATATTTGTAATTTTTACTAGTTACATACCTCGACAGTAGATGCAGTGGAGTAAAAAGCAGGTGGAGGGTTGATGAAAATAGTATGAACACTATGACCTTGAAATTTTATTACAATCATTATCTTTCATTTCAAAAATGAAATCTAATAAATTTAATTTAATGAACATGCTAACATTAACCTAGTTATTGAGGCCAAAAGCCTCATTCAAAATGACATTTGTCATCGCCAACTGGTCAGCTATAGATGTAGCTTACACGCCAATGTAAGCTACATCTGTAGCTGACCAGTTTGAGTCATATGTGGCTGACCAGCTAAATTTTATTACAATCATTATCTTTCATTTCAAAAATGAAATTTAATAAATTTAATATAATGAACATGCTAACATTAACCTAGTTATTGAGGCCAAAAGCCTCATTCAAAATGACATCTGCCATCGCCAACTGGTCAGCTATAGATGTAGCTTACGTGCCAGCCTCCTGACTATCTATGGAGTCATATGTGCAGGCCGACCCACAAACCTGACAAGTATGGGGTAGAACCCTACCCCTCAAAGTCTCCCCGGGTTGTCATTGTACTACAAGACTCATAAGTTGGATGATCCTCTAAGTCAAAGAACTAATAGAATGTAGAGTGTCCACCTCGGCACTCTCCTTCATGATGAAATGGATAGCAACATGCTCATAAGTTGATCTAGTGAGTGCTCATCTCGCTTGCCACTGAGGATTGAGACGTGCACCTAGTCTATCTTGTGTCAATCCACCACCTCTCCCTTGGAAGTCTCGCATATCAAAATAGTTGGGGATTTTTTTCAAGAAAAACTCATAGTAGAGTTTCCTCAAGAAATATTGGGGGACCTGATGCAGAGGAAGGACATTCTAAGCAAGAAAAAACCCAAAAGGTAAGATGTTCTAGCATGTTCTCCATTGTTGCTCCTATGTGCAACTTCCTAGACTCTAACAATGAACTCACTTAGAGGATTTGATCTAACAACCTTGGGATAGCACAAATACCTTGGAAGGCTTGTCATGAATCTTACATGGTCCCAAAATATCCTATGTGTTGACCCAACAGTGCAACAATTTATGTTTTACAACTCTTTCACTCTAGAATGCATAATTTGTCCTCTTGGGACATTTATAACAAACTCAATGTAAATATTTTGAAGACGTTCAAAACTCTAGATTTGGGTCTACGTGACCTCTTCCTACATTCCTCTAACAATTCCAATGTCAAACAAACAAGTTTCAAATCTTGATTCACATACTCAACCTAGTCTAGCTGCTACATAGTCTGAAACATGCAAATTTCAGACCTATTGTCCATCCAAAGCACATGCAAACCTCCATTCTAGTCCCTGCAAGCTTGGAATATAGTAGAATACATATGTACAATATTTTCCACCCATTTTGGTGATTTTTCATGGGTGGAAAACCAAGTTACATCTTTTCTTCTCCTCTCAGGTTACCCTAGGTAGGGTTTTGGCAGTTTTTAGGAAAAATGCAATAACTCCCTCATTACATAATCAAAATCAGTATAACAAGAACCAAATAAAATTAGATTCACATATCCACACTATTTGATCAATTTTATACCATTATGTGGACCGTACAAGCTATACATAGCAACAGAACAGGACTACAATGTTAGAATACACAAAAAAGCTTGCTTCTATTCACCAAAAATTACAAAATTAGTTCTTCTCTCTCCCATTCGACTTTTGAGTGTATTTTTTCATCATTTCTAGTCAATCCAAACTATTAGAAATGGTTTCTTGATTTGCATGTAACATTTTATTTCCTTTTTGACAACTTTTAGCAACATTTGGCAATTTTTACATTTTTAATCAAAAACCCAATAACACACCAAAAATGAACCCATATGATTATAAATGGTCATAAATGACCTTATGAGACTCCAAAACACTCAAACAACCTAAGACTCAAAAATAAAAAAATTAAGCTAAATGAGGCTCCTGATGCCCCTGCACCATACACCCAAGGGGAAGAAAAACTCAAGTCCCACTTGAGTGCAATTCTGCAAAAATATATCCATGCTTGATAATATCAGCTTCAACCATCCAAGTAGCAACTTCCATAGGAATACCCCTCCACTTGACCAAGTATTGAAAATAAGTTGTGTTTCTTGTCTTCTTGGGTTCGTTTGTATCAAGGATGCACTCCAACTCCAAAGGTTTGTTGGGAGGAAGGTCTTGGATCAATTCTTCATCTGCAAATGCTTGGGAACCTGCTTCATTACCTATAACAACATCCACTTTGAAAGGGTACAAGTCAGATACATTAAATATAGATGAAATGCCAATCCCACTTGGTAATTCAATTTCATATGCATTGGGGCCAAACTTGTGAACAACCCTACATGGACCAATTATTCTTCATCTGCAATTTGGAGTATTGTCCCCTAGGAAATCTCTTCTTTCTGAGATGAGCTAGAACCAAATCCCCAACCTTGAAATTAGCTTATCTCTTCTTCATATCAGCTTGTTGCTTGTATTTGTCCATACTTCTTTGTAGGTGGTCTTTGACTTGTTGGTGAATCTCCTTCATAGCCACAGAAAATTACTCACCCTGAACACTCATCCTCTCCATTCTACTAATATCCCTCAATTCAAAGACTACTCTAGGTTGCAAACCATAAAGAACTTCAAAAGGACTCTTACCCACACTTCTATTCACTAAATCATTATATGCAAATTTTTTCCTGAGGCAAGATTAGATCCCATTGAGTAGAATGCTCTTCTATAAGACATCTTAAGAGGTTACCAAGACTCCTATTAACCACCTCGGTCTGCCCATCAATTTGAGGGTGATAGGAAGAGCTGAAACTAAGGTTAGTGCCAAGCTTCTTCCACAAAGCTCTCCAAAAATTCCCAACAAACTTACTATCTCTATCTGAAACAATACTCAAAGGAAAACCATGAATTCTTACCAATTCTTTGAAGAATAAACCTACAACAAAAGATGCATCCTTTTTTCTATTGCATGGGATGAAATGTGCCATCTTGGAGAACCAGTCTACTACAACATAGATGTAATCAAAACGTCTAGGTGTTTTTGGTAAACCCATTACAAAATTCATACTTATAGACTCCCAAGGCCTATTTGGAATAGGAAGAGGCTGATACAAACCTTTATTTGTGCTACTCCCTTTTTCCTTTTGAAAAATAATACATTTCTCAACAAATTTCCTTACATTAGTTTGCATTTTAGGCCAAAAATAGTGCCTTCTTAATGGCTCCAAGGTCTTATCAAGACCAAAATGACCTTCAAGACTACCACTATGCTTCTCCTTTATCAAATTATCTCTCATTTAATACTTAGGGACACAAAGTTGTGCTCCCTTGAACAACAAATCATCTTAAATCAGAAAATCAAGCCACTTATCATTATTGTTGCTATAAGGTTGCTTACAACATGCATATATGTCTTTAAAATCTTCATCGTCAAGATACATACCTTTCAAGAATTCAACTCCCATCCTTTGCAATTGAATTTCTTGCATTATTAGAGCCCTTCTACTCAAATCATCTACTACTTTATTGGACTGCCCCTTCCTATGTTTAATTGTGAAAGTAAAACATTCTAAATATTCCACCCATTTAACATGCCTATGATTGAGTTTCTCTTGACTATTCAAAAATTGGAGGGCATGGTTATTACTATAGACTATGAACTCCTTGGGAAGTAGGTAATGTCTCCACTTTTTCAAGGACTGAACCAAAGCATACATCTCTAGGTCATAGGAAGATTATTTCTTCTTAGCCTCATTGAGTTTTTCACTAAAGAAGGATATGGGCCTGCCCTCTTGACTCAACACCACCCCTATGGCATAGCCACTTGCATCACACTCAATATTAAACACTTTATTAAAATCTAGTAAGGCTAATATGGGCTTCTCTGCTACCCTCTTTTTTAAATACTCAAAACTCTTTTCAACTTCACTAGTCCAAATAAACATTTTCCTCTTATCCCTGTTTATGGTATCAATGGTTGGAGCACAAACATGACTGAAACCCTTAATAAACTTCCTATAAAAACTTTCCAAACCATGGAAACTTCTTACTTCAGCAACTAATTTGGGTGGAGGCTAACTTAGAATAGCTTCAACCTTGCTTGGATCCATTTTCAAGGTGCCTTTTGTAACCACAAAACCAGGATATACCAATTTTATCTTCATAAACTCACATTTCTTTAAATTAATCATTAGTTTCTCTTCATTAAATCTTCTTAAAACCAAATCCAAATGGTGCAAATTCTCTTCCTTAGTTTTACTAAAAACAAGAATGTCATCAAGATAAACCACTACAAACTTACCAATAAAAGGCTTGAGAACTTCATTCATCAATCTCATGAAGGTGTTGGGTGCATTTGAGAGACCAAAAGGCATCACAAGCCACTCATAAATCCCTTCATTTGTCTTAAATTATATCTTCCACTCATCTCCTAGTCTGATCCTAATTTGGTGATACCCACTCTTGAGGTCTATTTTGGAAAAATAACATGCTCCACCTAGACTGTCCATCAAGTCTTCCATTCATGGAATGGGGAATCTATATATGATTGTAATCTTATTGATGGCCATAGAATTATTTCACATCCTCCATTCACCTCCCTTCTTTGGTGCTACGACTGTGGGAGTTGAACAAGCACTAAGGCTTTCTTTGATTAGCCCCTTATCAAGCAACTACCCGGAGTACCCCACAATCCCAAGACATAGATGGATGTCGGTTCGGGAATGCTATGCCCACACACAAGACTACCCTTCTTCCCAAGAGCTTCGCGAGGGACCGCCCATAGGGGGTTTACTACACAAGGCTCCTGTAGAGGTAGAAGCTCCCAATGAATAGAAGGTGCTTAGCTTCACACAACATAGGGATTATCACACTTTCGAGAAGAACATGGAGTAGTAAAAGATCCAGCATGCGAGACACGGCGATCATGAGAAATTCACAAATTGGAAATACTATAACATACTCTTTCCCATAGCTTTCTATACTGGACCAACCCACTAGAATACGAATAGGGATTAGAAATGTGGTCAATACCACAAAGAATGAGGAGATACCATCTGGACCCATGTACAAATTGATGTTCTCATGAGGACGCCATTGAATGGTTCCCACGAATTGGAATTCGACCGTGGAGAAATCAGATTGCATCCGAAGAACGAGGGAGTACAAGAAAGTGAGGAGAGAGATGCACGAGCCAATGAATCGTATCAGGCGTATTCTTGAGTTTGGAATGAAGAGGATTGGACTTGTCTCTTAATCTCCTCATTCTATTGTGGCGTCATCTTATATGCTGCCTTATTAGGAAAACTAGCCCCTGGTATGAAATCAATGTGGTGACTAATATCCCTCATAGGGGGCAAGGTGTTTGGGAGTTTATCCACTACTATATCAACATACTTCTTTAGCAAGTTTTGAATTTCCAAAGGCAACTCTTCTTTCTTTGTTGCTATCCCAGCAGACCTAGGCTTAACTATGATGGAAAAACTCATATTCTCCTCTTCCATTGCCTTTATGAATTCCTTCTCTCCTACCAACATCATATTGGATTCCACTTGTGGTTTTTTATCTTCATCTTTCAATGGTGTTAGAGTACATGAGACTCCATCCTTCTCTATGACATATGTGTTCTTCCTACCATCATGTTTTGCATTTATATCATATTGTCATGGTCTACCAAGAAGCACATGAAAAACATCCATAGGGATGATTTTACACAAGACCTTGTCCTTATAACCCCCTATATGGAATTCTACCCAAAAATTTGCATTCACTAACACTTGTTTCCCTTTCTTTAACAAAGAAAATTTGTATGGGGTGGCATGAGGCAATCTTTTCAACTTTAACTTCTCTACCATTTCAACTGAAACCAAATTGTTTGTACTTCCAGAATCAATGACAACCTTACAACATTTACCTTGGAATTTGCATGTAGTCCTAAAGAGTGACTTTATTTGGGGTGGTTCCTTCTCCATGGGCACTTTAATCAAGGTTATTCTCATCAATAAGGACTATCCATCTTCTGTTTCTGCATTTTGTGATGGGGAATTGACACTTCCAACATCATCTCCACCTTGTGCAATCTGATTTCTCCTCTCACCTTTAAAAGAAGTAGATGGCTGATCCTCAGGGAATTTCCATGCGTGATGGCCTACAAATTTATTGCATTTTTAACACTTTCTAGTGAATCCACTTGAGCCTCCTCTATTGCCAAATCTGCCTCTAAAATTTGGCCTTCTTCCTCTAAAGTTTCCCCTTGAATCTGATGTTTGTTCTTGTGAGTTACTTTTCTCTCCTTGAGACCTTTGGGACTATCCTCTACCAGCAAAAGTCCCTCTTCTTCTGAAATTTTTCCTTCCCCTAACTCTACCTTTTTTTTCGTGTATCCTTTTCAACTTTTCTTCAGCCTTTATGGCCAACTGATAGCACTCTTCTATAGTTCTTGGACTTGTGAGACTTAATTCATCTTGTAGGATATACTTTATCCCATTCAAATAACTTGCCACTTTGTCAACATCTTCTTCCATATGGCCTGATCTTATTCTTAGTTGGTAGAACTCTTATGTGTAGGTCTTCACATCCATGTATTTTTGCTTCAAATTATACAACTTTCTATACAATTGAATAGCATAATCAATAGGTAAGAATTTACCTTTCAATTTTTCAACCGTTTTGTCCCAAGATGTAATCTTTGCTTTGCCTTTCTTCCTCTGAAGTTCTTGTACATAATCCCACCATAGGGATGCATGTCCTTTTAGTTTTGTTATTGTTAATTTCACTTGTTGCCCCTCAAGTATCTCTTCAAACTCAAAATACTTATCTAATTCTCCTATCCAATCTAGGAGTTCTTCTCCATTCAGACTTCCTGAATATATTGGAAGCTCTATTTTTACCTTGGAACCATGATTCTTAACTGCCTTTATCAATCTCTGCAACCTCTTCTCTTCAACATCTCTTTCTTCTTCCTATTCTTCTTCTTCTTGGTCACTCAAATCTCTTGTGACTACTCCTCTTCTTTAGTTGGTCTCAACTGATTTGAGTCTTGCATCAAGGCTTTCTCTTATGGCTCTCGATTCTAGGGCAAGAGCATCTTTCACCTCTCTGATTACTCTTTCCGCATTCACCTTTGGAGGCATCTTGTCCAGTCTTTAAAATCAACTTATTTGTGACCTCTTACTAACCTCCCTTGCTTTGATACTAATTTGATGTAGAGGAAGGACATTTTAAGTGACAACAAACCCAAAATGAAAGATGTTCTAGCATGTTCTCCATTGTTGCTCCTATCTGCAACTTCCTAGACTCTAACAATGAACTCCCTTAGAGGATTTGATCTAACAACCTTGGGATAGCGCAGATACCTTGGAAGGCTTATCATGAAGCTTACATGATCCCAACAACTCCTATGTGCTGACCCAATAGTGCAACAATTCATTATTTACCACTCTTTCACTCTAGAATGCATAATTTGTCCTCTTGGGACAGTCATAACAAACTCAATGCCAATATTTTGAAGATGTTCAAAACTATAGATTTGGGTTTTTATGACCTCTTCCTACATTCTTCTAACAATTCCAATGTCAAACAAACATTTTTAAAATCTTGATTCACATACTCAACCTAGTCTAGCTACTAGACAATTTGAAACATGCAAATTTTAGACCTATTGTCCATCCAAAGCATGTGCAAACCTCCATTCTAGTCCTTACAAGCTTTGAATATAGTAGAATACATATGTACATAATTTTCCACCCACTTTGGTGATTTTTCACGAGTGGAAAACCAAGTTACATCTTTTCTTCTCCTCTCGGGTTACCCTAGGTAGGGTTTTGGCAGTTTTTAGGAAAAATGCAATAACTCCCTCAATACATAATTAAAATCAATGCAAAAAGAGCCAAATAAAAGTATATTCACATATCCACACTATTCAATCAATTTTAGACCAGTATGTGGACCATACAGGTTGTACACAGCAACAAAACAAGACAGAAAACATTAGAAAACACAAAAAAGCTTGCTTTTATTCACCAAAAATTATAAAATCAGTTCTTCTCTCTCCCATTCGACTTTTGAGGGTGTTTTTTCATCATTTCCAACCAATCCCAACTATTAGAAACTATTTCTTGATTTGCATGTAATAATGTCTTTCCTTTTTGACAACTTGTCAAAGTTGCATGACAACTTTTAGCAACATTTGGCAACTTTTACACTTTTAATCAAAAACCCAATAGCACACCAAAAATGAACCCATATGATTCTAAATGGTCATATATGACCTTATGAGACTCCAAAACACTCTACATAAATATCACTGCACTCTCGCCTCTTATTTGCCCAACCACTTAATTGCTTGCTAATTGCATCTAAATGTGTTAACATAGCTTTAAGTGAATTTGCAAGCATGGTTCTTTTTCGAGGTTGAACTTACAGGATCGTTCAACCTTTCAATTAGCTCCTCAAAAAAAATTTGTTTTTTTTAATTTCACCCATTAATTTTTGTTGAGCTCCAAGAGGATGTTGAAGAATTGTTGGAGGATTTTGTTGTTGTAGTTGTTCATCAATATTTTTTTGGTGTGCTTGTTCATGAGGAGGATAATTAGGTGGATTTTCAACTCTTGATAATTAAATAAATTAACATCAAAAACATATTAAATCTACCTATTTAACAACAAATTCACAAAAAAAATAATAAAAGCTTACTCCTTGGAGCTTCTTGTCAACATGGAGACGTTATGGTGAAGAAATATCAATGATTCGGTGAATAAAATGATGGATTTGAGGTCTCCACAATGCAAGTGCACCTTGGAAGGGTTTGCAAGCCACGGATGAAGAAATATGATAGTCATATGATTTAGATTTACTTTTTTAATATAAAGACTCATAATGCGCTCACATTATAACGTGAGCACATTATAGGCTCGGTGTGACCGAGCCTTGGACTTGGTCACACCAGGCCATAACATGAGCACGTTATAATCTGAGTGTGTCATAATTCGCTCACATTATGGTTTTTCAAAAAAAAAAAAAGCCACAATTTGGCCCCCCAACTTTTTGCACCCGCCCATAATTTCATTCACATATATGATAGGTCAATTATAACTCATAACAAATGATCTAAAATAATATCCAATGTTACTACAAATCAACAATAGTATGATTAACTTCCTTACATAATCCTTAAATTTTAGATGTAATCCCTAAATGAGAATTCCCTCAGGAACCAAAGTGTTTCATCCTCTGATCCTAGTGAACATTGGGTTTTCGTCCAATGAACACAAGCTCCTATAGGTCTTTGTCTATAGAAGGAATTAGAATTAAAATACAGAAGAATGATATAATAATTTGATTCCTATTACATGACATGACTCCCTACATTTATATGCTAATAGTTTCCCTTAAGGAACAAGTCAGCCTAGTGCCAAAATGGTGTCAAGACAACAATTTGAATTTCCAGCATGCTACTTTAGGTCAACCTTAAGGCCAAGGTATATTCCTTTGGAATTAGTGTGCCCCCTTGTGAACCTATCCACATGCTTCCCTAACCCCTTCCTACTTCCTAAAACTTCACAATTGCTATCGCATGATCCAGAGGTGTTGTATCCTTTAAGCATGTTGAAGTAGGTGCTAGTTGCCTAACACAGTCATCTTCTGATAGCAATATCTTCCTAGTACCTTATCCATTCCTCTTAGGATTTGGATATGATGTGAATGTGTCATCATAGATTCTATATTCCAAGCCATAAACCAAAATGTGTTCTTACAGAGGAATGTGGAGGGATTCTCAAAATTGATCATGCTTCAGTACAGTGAATCTAAATTGGCAATCTTCTGATGGTGATACCTTTTCGGTATACGATCCCTTTTACTTGAGCTCTAGAAATGATGTGCAGGTATTATTATAGATGTTATGTTCCAAACCATAATCTGAGAGGCTTTTATGTGAAGAAATGTGGTAGGATTCTTGGATTTCACTCTACAATTGTCTTTCTAAAAAATGGGAAATGACAACATTTGCATCACATCTACTATCATGAAGTTCATGGTGGATTCTAATTCTAAAAATGCATTAGGGATTTGAACTCCACCAGTAGATAATGTAATTATGACTACCAAGGTTTTCATATTTAGGTGGGAAAAAATTTCTTGAGAGTATATCAACAACATATCCATCAATTTGCATGGTGTTAATCTACTTCTTTCTCCCTGATTTCTTTATACATAATTATTTAACTAGTTGGTTAACCTCGAGTATTTGTTTAATTTTTTGTAGTAATGGAACTTCTATATTTAGTCATTTGGTTTCCTTTATTAGGTTTGTTTCATTGAAAGTAACTAATTTCAAATAATGGTTGAGATTGGGATTGTTAATCCTTTCTAGAAAATGAGCTTTCTTGAAATTCTATTCATTCCCTATTTTGAAGTACCCTTTCTAGAGGGATCTGGAAGAAGTATTTACAACACTTCAATTGGGGGTTTTTGGAGGATTATTAACAAGTCCCTCTAGAGGGACTTCAAAAATTTTGTTTAGATGAAATTATTTGGAAGATAACTTTAGAGTCTTTCTAAGAATAACTTCTAGAGATGCCCTGAAACATAATTCTAAAGTCATTCTAGAGTTGGTTTCTTTAACAGGTATTTTGGATGGTTCTATAGTTATTTTATTACCATTTGGTCCAATTAGATTAGTTTAATACTCTAAAAGTGCTTCAAATTCTTCACCTGTTATTTCAACTATGGTGGGATAATGCAATGTTTTTCTTGACTTAGTTTGTATAGCCCCATAATGTATTACATTGATTCTAGCCATAATCTCTTGTTCAGTTGAATAAACTGGTACATTTTGTTTATTTTTTGTGGGATTAGTGATCGATTGAGCCGATAATGGGGGCTCTTTCACTTGGTCAAATTATTGTTCACTCTATGGATGACCTGGCAAAATAGGTTGGTTTTTTTTTGGCATGCAGTGAGGTCTTTGATAGAATGGGTTATGTGGAGTATTTGGGTTCTAAGTAAATTATGGATGTTGTGGTGGTTTATCCCATTATGGAGTTTATATTTACTTATTTATCCATTATGGAGGTCCCCAAGAGTATGGTCCCCACTTTTGTTATCCTAGGTATTGAGGCCAAGATGCATTCCATTGGTTATTATTCCAAGTGGAGGATGCCAAGAGGAACTATAAGTTTGTAAAAAATAAAATTATTTGCAAGGTGTTGTCCCATGTAATTAAATTCTTCCTCAACTAAAGTAGACTTTTTCTTTGAATTTCTAATTATCCACAACAAGTCACACTGATCAGTTTTATGGTTTTTATCATAGACCTGACAAACTTCTATTTTATCCAAGGGACATTCTCGCAACAAATGTTTATTCCTACATCTAGGGAAATAGATGGAAAGTATCTTTGTGTTTCTATTTTTAGCTTGCATTCCATCGAGAGTAGTATTCAACTTGACAAGGATATCAATTTTTAAATTTTTAATTTCTTCTCTTAACTACCCTATTTCCTTTATTCCTCATCAAACTAAACTTTTTGATTCCTCCTCTAGTTCAAGATTAATTTCTAAAAAGTGTTGAAATTTCATCAAGCTCTAGTTGATCTATGTCCCATTTTCCCATTAAATCAAGGGCTCTTCTTGAGTCTTCTTCTAGTCCTTTCAGAAAGATGATTTAACTATTTCAGTAGGAATGACATTTTCATAGCCACAACACTTTAGCATGAAAAATAATCTATTGGGGTAGTCTTCTAAGCTCTCTTCCTCTTTTTACTTAAGGTGAAATAATTCTTCCTTTCTATCACTAACCATATAACAATCCTAGTATTCATCTAAGAATATTGTTTCTATTTCTTGATAGGAGTTGATTGATCCAATAATCAATCTTATGAATCATTATATTGATGAATCCTTCACAATAGAAGGGAAAAACTTCAACTTTGAGTTATTAATTTTGTAATCATAGGTCTGAAATAGAACCTTAAAATCAAAGAGGAACTAATCTGGGTCTTCTAATGATAAGCCTTGAAAGATAGGAAGGTTGGTAGGAGAGATGTTTTTTATGAAAGCATCTTCATTTGTGTTCAAGTTGATTAGATTCGTAAAAAAAATTTGTTGGAAGACTGTGCAATTTGTGTTGTCATTGATGTCAATAGATCTTTGTTGTTGCTTTGATGTCAACCTATGGAGATGCTTTGATTAGTTGCATTATGTTGTCATTAGTATTATCATTGATGTCAAACTCTAGTGTTTCTATGATGAGAATATTTTTGTAGATGTTCAACCTCTTATGTGGTTGAGAAGGTGTTGTAGATGTTGAGATTATGTCTTTGGTGCTTGGTTTCCAAGTGCTTTTGAGAAAATTTGAATAAAAAGAGAAAACAATGTGGTAAAGAGTGTTCAGTGTAGCATAGTAGTGTTAAGTATTTTTCTTTGCATTTCTTCATGGTTGAAGATCTGCTTATGTGGTTTAGATCTTTTGATCAGAGGTGTTCAAAGGTGTTATATTTAAAGTTTTCAAGTTTTGGATCATTTGACAGAAGAAGTTGTGTTCACTAGTGTGTGAACTATGAAAGCAGTGTTGTTTAGGAGAAATAATTTTGCTCCACATTTCTCCACGGCATTATGGTCTTGCAAATTTGAGGGTGTGCTTAAATTTTTCATATATATCTTTAGTCTGAGTTTGAATTTTTGTGTTTCACAAGGTTGGATTCATCAGTTATAGTATGAGGAAGGCTAACTGATTATGCAAAATGAGTATGTTCTTTAGATACATGATGTTGTGAAGGATTTTTTAGATTTTAGGGTGTTGATGGAATATTCCAGATTGTGTTTAATTTTTGTGTTTGGTCTGTGAGTCATCTTTGTATTTGAGGAAGCGTGTAAATTTTTCAATGGTGTTAACACAGGTTCGGTCAACCTTGGGTGTTTACACTAATTACGAATTTTCTTCGGTGTTTGTGGAAGCATGGCATGGTATGTATGAGTGAATTTAGGTCTAAGGTTTGATGTGGTCCTCCTTCATTCCTCTCCACCACAGGAATGTTTTGGTGCCAACCTAATTTGAATTTTCACATTTGAGGTGAATAGTCAACCTTGTAGATTGTTTTCAAGGTTGTGATGGGTATATATGTGTGTTGAGATGATGAAGGATGTGTGTGTGAAGTGTGTGTGATGAAAATTATGATGTGAAGTGTGACAGTGTGAAATGTAGTGTGAGCCTTAACAACTAAGACTATTGGAAGTAGTGAGTAGAAGGTGTCTACATTCTACAAAGAGAGTGTGAATTCTCTAGTGAAGCTATGGTGGAAATTTTCTATTGCTTTGAGATGGATTCATCATTGTAACAATCTTATTTCTTCTTCTTTCTATTCTGGCAATGAGCCCTTCTTTCTTTTGGGTAGTGAGCCCTCTGATAGTGAGCCTATTGTATTTGGTGTTGAAATTACTTTATATTGTGAGCTAATCCTCACCGTGGTTTTTCTCTTCTTAGGTTTTCCACGTAAATTTAGTGTTCTCATTTGTGTGCATTGTTGTTTCTCATGTTTATGTTTTGCTAATGCATGATAAGGGTTTCATGGTTGCTAAGGGTTTAAGGATTAATATAGATCTAAATGTTAATTAGGGTTTGATGTTCTAATTTACAATTGATTCATCCCTCTCTCAGTCGTCTTGTGCATTCAATACTTTCTAATGTTTGTGGTTAGGGGTTTTTGGCAAAAAAATCTTCCATGGGGTCATTTTTTCTAACCATGCAAAAAAATAAGACTAGTTTTCTTAATTCCTAATAACACCTAGTGTAGCAACATGAGTCCCTAGCAACAACACCACAAAGTGACAAGTTATCCTTAGATATTTCACTTTAATTGATTAATTATCATATTTATTAGGGTGGGTTCCAAGTTTTTCTACAAAATGATTTCAAATTTCCTACTTCACACTAGAATTTATCAGGGGATTATTATGTTGTAAATAAATATTAACTAGAAAGCATTTAAAATTTGTAATCTACAAAAGCATACGAAATATAATCTATGAAGGTGTATGAAATGTAAATATTTTAACTAATAATTTTTTGGAAATAAAATTATAATTTTTCTTCTTTTTTATTGTTTTTCCATCGAATGTAAAGCTAGCAATGATTCAAACTCAACTAACACAAACTTAACATGGAATGAAAAATAATCTAAATTCTATAGCTATAGATCACTCAAGTTATTATTTATCATAAACATAGTCCTACAAAAGAACATAATAGGTAACAAAGATAACATGCATAATAAATATAACAATATAGATAAATATTATACTAATGATAGATATAATATAGATAAAATTAAATGTATTAAACGTGTAGGTTATAAATAGTATGAACACAACTATGCAAACATAAACTCAATGAAAGGTGTAGGTTATAAATAGTATGAACACAACTATGCAAACATAAACTCAATGAAAGGTGTAGGTTATAAATAGTATGAACACAACTATGCAAACATAAACTCAATGAAAGACTAAATAACTTATATCTACATGCACTTCAATCCCTTGTTGAAATATTATACTCACAAAATCATTAACAGAATGTAATGGTACTTCTTAAAGAAAGAATTTGAGACTTTCAATTAACAAATATTCTCTACCACTTCATGTATTAGAATATTAAATTTAAGTTAGGTTGAGTTTTATTTAGCGAATAACAAGAAAGATATATAACTGTGACTTGATTATGAGATTATAGAATCATTTCCACATGCATTGATGTCATTCAAAAGTTTGTCACATAAATTTATAAACAAAGCTTGAGTTAAATTAAAGGAAAACAGTTTAATTTCTTGAGAAAAATATTATAAGACATGATTATGTTATGCTTCTTAAATAATTTATGGAGAACTAGCAATATTTTAGTAGTTCACAACATTGAGCAAAATAGGAGACGTTTGTCTCCAAAACTCCTTTTATAGAGACCTAGTGTATGAAGGTTCTTAAGATGCTTCAAAAAAAATTGAGTTTTGCAGATGCGGCATTATAACTTTTATCTTTCTTCACCATGTCCTAATTTTATAGAAAAATGTCTTCTAATCCACAATCATTAGCATTAAAATCTTCATTATTACATAAAGAATAAAAAATAATAATACATTAATATTAACTAAGATTGAAACTGATGTATTACATCATATTATTAATTTGAGCATGATAAGGGTATATGTAGGGTTTTGAGTGGTGAAAAAGGGATGATTTGGTTCTAATAATGGGGTGAATATTCATACCTTATCACTTATAAATCCCCATCTTCTACCAACCTTCTAGGTATTTGGAGATCTAAGGCTTCAAGGATTTGATAAAAAATTGTATAACCATAAATAGTAATTATAAAGTGCAATCCTTGGAGCCCTTTTTCTCATCTTGTGTTGTGTTAATGTAATATTAATACTTTAGGATATGTTTTAATCCTAAGTATAGCATTACACATGTTTTTAAAGTTTACTTAGGTAATTATTTTTTAATTACTTAAGTTAAGAAGGATAACATTACACTTTTGAATGATATTTTTATTTTTTCCTTATCCTTGTGGATTTTGAAACTTTGATAAAAATCTCTTTCATTTAGGATTTTTACCTTATCCTTATCCTCGTCAAATTTGGAAACTATAAGGCTATATAATATAACTCTCCTTCCCTTTTTCATAATATTGAAGCAAGCATTTTGTGAGCAATCTCTATTCAAGGAACTTAGTTGATTTAACTTTTATTAAGCTAGTTTAAATTTGTTTCTATGCACTAGATTTGGAAATATATTTGACTTCAAATTCTAACATGGTATCAAAACATAAGTTATAGGATAGGTTTGCTTTGGTTTCTAATTTTTAGATATTGAAGAATCTTAACAAGTTGCATGCAGGTTTTTTGAGAACCCATTACGCTATTATCTTGCATCTTTGAATGATCTAGAGAACAAAAAAAGTTTAAAGAAAAATAACATTTGTTTTTGCATGTGTGTCCTTTTTTTAACATGGTGAAATACAATTTTCTAGTGACTTTGATGAGCTTGTAATATAATTTATTGCATCTAGAAGGTCCAAGAAAGTAAGGATTGACTTTTATTTCACCAAAATCAAAGTTCATTGGACACAATAGTAGAAGAAAGAGTTTGAAGCCAAGATCTAGCAATTAGCTTTCATCCAAGGTGTTTTCAAGATAAAATGAAATCACCATTGCATCCAAAAGGCCAAAAATCTTGTGTGTTGATACATGACACTTCATTTTTGGGTAAAGTCACTCTGAGGCAAAAATAATATTTAGTCATATGACGGTCATACCATACTGTACATGTTTTATTTTATATTTAAAATAGAGCACTCGTCACTTAGTTATTTATTCACTTAGTGTTAATTTCTTAGTGGTCTAAGCATTCAAAGGCTTATGCCCTTAACACCTCCATTAGCCCCTATTGGCTCCACACAAACCACACCCTTTAAAACTTCCAACACAATAGTTAATAATAGAGGCATCGATAGTTTTGTAAACTACCACCCTTGAGTTGCTAATTTATTTGCCACTCAAGTAGCCTACCACATCTATACATCACTCAGCCAATGTGCTACCGATGATACCAACCACTAGCCACCAAGGCCATTTTTTTCCTAAAGATGATTTTTTTCCGCACAAGGCATCACTTAGGTTTAAACTAGCTTAATAAAAATTAAGTTAGCTAAGTTTCCTAAAAAAAGATTGCTCACAAAATTCTTTACAAATTGTCTAGGCTCATACAACCCTACACGTACTATACAATATGACCATTTAGGGCTAAAAGAATTTGTAAAAAAATTCCCTGCTCCAAATTTGAAAAATTATATATATAATAGGGGTTTATGGGCCTTCAAGAAGCAATGGTGAGGTTAGTTTAGCTTGAAAATATCTCATTTGTGAGTTGTTTAATATATTCAAGCTTCAAATCCTCTCTCCTACTACTACATCAAATGACATTTGATATTGATGAAATGAAAGTCAAATCTAACTTTATCAAGCCTTCTAGATGTAATGAAACAACTTACAAACTCATAAAAGACACTAGAATGTTATATTTCGCCATAATAGAGAAAAAGGACACACATGTGAAATAGAGATGTGAGGCTCACCTTCCAATGATAGATTTTAATGCTATTGTTCTCAACTATTTTGTTGTAATCATAGACATTTTATGTTGTACTTAATTAGTATGTTGTGGATCTTTGATTTTGGAAAATATTTTGGTTTCATGATGTATGTATGTATGTGTGTGTGTGTGTATATATATATATCTATGTATATACACACAAACATATATATGTACATATATATCTATGTATATACAAACATACATATATATGTACATAAATATCTATGTATATGTATGTATGTACATACATATGTGTGTGTATATAGATGTGTATATATACATATACATATGTGTATATGTATATATATGTGTATATGTATATATATGTATATGTATATATGTATATATACGTATATATGTGTATATATGTATATATATGTATATATGTATATATGTATATATATGTATATATGCATACATGTACATATATGTATATGTATGCACATAAGTATACATATATACATGTATATATGTATACACGTATGTATACATACATGTACATGTATGCATATATACATGTATATATGTATATGTATATATGTATGTATATGTACATGTATATATGTATATGTATATACGTATGTATATGTATATATCTATCTATATATATACATATATGTATATATAGATAGATATATACATATACATATATATATATGTGTGTGTACATGTGTGTGTATATATACATATATATGTAGATATGTATATGTATATGTATATGTATATAGACATATACATATATATGTCTATAGGTATGTATATATACATATATGTATGTATATATATATGCATATGTATATATATACGTATATATGTATATGTCTATATGTATATACATATACACATACACACACATGTACACGTATATATATAGACATAGATTCACATGGTCATAGTTTTAGTGATGTTATGCTAATAGATAAATTAATCAAATGATCTTGTTCTCTAACACTCCTGTGAGTGGATTAATTTGATGACTTGGTGGACTATGATATAGTGCATATGTTTTTAAATTATGATCATCTACCTTAGAATGTGGCTTATTGGATAAATGCAATTTTATCATAATGAAATGAAGTATGCAATATAAATGTTTAAATATAGAATGGTAGATGTGAATATATTATATTTTAATATTTTGTTTATTTTGCTATAAATTTCATGATTTTGAACTAATAGAGTTTATAAAAAAATCTTTAACCTTTTTAATTCTCTAGATCATTCAAAGATGTAAGAGATGAGCATAATAAGTTATCAAAAAACCTATAAGAAACTTGTTGAGATTCTTCAATCTCCAAAAAATAGAAACTAAAACAAACCTATCCTAGCACCTAGTCTCTAATAGCATGTTATAAAAAATGGCATGGTCTATGGACTAATATGTCTTAGTATTTTTAAGGATATTATACATCACGTAGACTACACTAAGTTCCCTTTCACTACTTGGACCAACATTCAACAGATGTATGGAAACTTTAGATCTTCATTTGATAGTGATATTTCCTTGGATGACCAGGCACTTGTGGATGATACTAAGACTCTTGTTGCCCCTTCACTTATGGATAGGTCCTTGTGGGATAATTAGTCTACATTTTATATCCTCCTCTTGTTGCTACTACAAATTTTAGAGTCACTTATTTGAGAGCTTCTAGTGATTCTCTTTAGAACCGTTCTTTGTGTCTACATGATCCAATTCATTGAGAGGTATACTTACCAAACATTTCAAATCTATTTGTGGATATTCACATTTCAAATCTTGATGAAAATATTGAGGATATTCATCACTTTTTTGATGACAAATCAAAATGAGTTGCATAATCTCCTATTCTAGATTATTTTTCTCTCTCAACCAAATCATGCTATTCACTTGAAACATCTTGGTTGAAATTTATCCAAATCTCACAGTTTAGTGATCATTATTTTGAAATATTATATGTCACAAGTATAGTTCAATATTACTATCGAGACAAATGAGCAACTTCTAGGTCCATACATCCTAATTCCTTTCACATTCCACTTGAGTGGGAATTAAATAATTTGATAGCTCAAGATTTATTTCTTCTTAAAGGAAGATGCACCATCTATATAACACTCTGCATTGCTCTACCCTATCTTCTTTGTGGAGTTACACATATTCCTTTTCTTGAAAATATTTTGGGACACTCTTCTAAGTAGGCTTCTTAGTCCTTCTTTCTTTCTCTCTTTAAGAGGGAGATTTTTTTATAGGTTTTCTCCTTTTCCTCACCTATGAGAGTTTGATCATACATGGATATAACCCAACATGGCTTTCTTTTTTAGACCTATTTTTGCATCTTTTAGTTGATTTAACATCTCTCTAAGTGGAACTTAATGAGGTGTTAGTGTAATATGAATACTTTGAGATATGTTAATCCTAATTATATTATTGCACGTGTTTTTTTAATTTTATTTAGGTATTTTTTTTTAATTACTTAAATTAGGAAGGATAATGTTGAACATTCATGGGATTATACTTTTTTCCTTGTCCTCACGGATATGGAAACTTGGATAAGCAATTTGTCACTTTTTGGAATTTTTTCCTTATCCTTATTTGCATAATATTTAAAAACTACAAGGATATATGATGTAACTCTCCTTCAATGTTTTGATAATAATGAAGCAAGCATTTTTTGAGCATTCTCTATTCAAAAAACTTAGCTAATTTATTTTTTATTGAGCTAGTTTAAACCTATTTCTATGCACTAGATTCTAGTAGTAGATTTGAATTCAAATTCTAACATGTCAAACCTCTGAAGTTTTATTCCCATGTCATTTTTGCGCTTTTAAATTTTCCTTTCCACTAATACCAAAGGACTTGATCATCCCAAGTTCTAACTTTTGTTATATGGTGACTTTATAGACTTTTTCCTACCATCATACTTAAAGGTGGTTATATCTTATAACTTTAATCTCTACCCCTAATAGGATTTTAGGTTTTCCTTTTCCTCAATATTATAGCATCAATCATGTTAAAACTCCGATCATCATTTACCTTTTGAAATGGATCAAGGAATTTTCACCCTTTTCACTCTTAGCTCCAAATTGCATAAGCTATCCCCATAATTAAAACACTACCAATATGGTGGACTTTGTAAGTCCTTTTGTTTCCAATGAATACAAGTATCAATTGTCACAAAGCCCTACCCTCACATAGTAATCTCTTAAGAGATATTTCAAACTTTAATTTGACTTGTAGAATTGCACTCAAAATCCCAATCTATAATTACATACATCCTAACCCCTAATTCCCTAGTCCCCTCTTACACTCATGCATCCTTAATGCATGTAAATACCTAAACCCCATCATTTAAATCCAAAGATCCACCTACTTCCCTATAAGTTCTAAGTTGTCATTAATGTCCAAAATTGGTTGTGATGGACATGTAAAATCACTCAAATATTGTAAAATTATTATTGGACTCCTCAAAGGTACAAATCCATGTGGAAATTTGTATGAGGATGACAAAGGAAAGAATGAGAAATGAAGGCCATAAATGAAATCCTAACATTTACAATTTTATAAGTGGGTATTGAGCTACCTCTTCAAGGATGAGAAAAATATTTTAATATTTGAAGATGTCCAACAAAATATTCAAGGTAGATTTTGTTGTACAGTATGGTTGTTGCCTTAAATTCTTTGATCTTTTTGTGATCATCAAAAACTTTCCTCGGGAAATTGAAGTGCTTCATAATATAATCTTATAAATACAATAAAAATATGTAACAAGGATTGTCATTATATTATCTTCTTCATTGCAAATGTTTTGATTATATTGGAAAAACAGGTTTTGAAGGGACCCGAAACCCTTTGCAACATGTTAGACCAAAATGTCGTTATAAAATAAAAACACAATAAAGCATAAGTGATGAGGGCTCATGGAGACCTCATATATTTTCTAAGTTTCACAATTGATACTTTATATTTGGCTTAAAAATAATACCATTTATGGACTTAATTAGGCATGAAGACTTCGAATATAAATACTTTTGTATAAATGCTTATTTTCTTTGAATGCATGATTAAATGATATTTAATGTGTGAATGTTTCATGGATATGTGTTTAACTCATGACTGGAAGAAGTAATTATGGATCAGAAGAAGTGCTAACCATTTTGTTATTCAAAATGAAACTAGCGGCCTACTGTTCATGACTCAGTAGTTTGTAGAACAGTCTGGATAACTGAGAGGGGGGTGAATCAATTATTATAAAAAAAATTCTTATCCTTAATTAATTCAGAACAAACTCAAATAAATTAGATAGCAATTAAATAGATATGAACATGAAAGCACTTAACAACACCATGCACAAGGAACATTAGAATTTACGTGGAAACCCAAGATGGGAAAAACCATGGAGAATGCTAATTCTCAATTATAGAACACTGGTTAAGGTGACACTAATTAAGGTTATTTTACAAGGGCTCACTGCCAATTTTCTCACTATAGGGTGGCTCACTTTCAGTTGGGCATGTTGATTCTCAAAAATGCAGGTTTTAACCATAAGATTTTTCCAAGCCCTTACAACATTCTTGGACAACATACAAGGCCAATTATACAATTAAACCTTCTACTCTTTAGGTTCTGCAAGACCTAGGTGGGTGAACCTATGTGAAACATGCAGATTTAAAATGAATTTCCTGTCAAACACTCTACCCACAATGGCAAAAGGTGGTGAATAGAGAAAAATACTACAACTAATCCTACTACATAAAAGAAAAGTTTTGAATATATTATTTGTTAGGAATTTTATCCTCTGGGATATTGCTAATCAATGCCTCCTATCTGTTGGGCAACGGAGTCAAAAATAACAAGGATCCAGGGTGTTTCCCTATCCAATTTTAATTCAAATTGTTGAGCATATTTAAAATATGAAATTATATGACTAGCATATTATTTCGCCCAATTTATGGCTTGCATAAATTACTCTTGAATATTTTCCTACCAGGTTCTTCTTTAAACAACCAACCTAAATTCCAAAATCACTATGACTTGATTTAAAGAATTTAATTTTGACCTTGCAGACACCTATAAATCAAACCACACAAAGTGATAATTGCACCATGATAAACCAGATACATACTTGTTATTCTGATTTAAATGATTTAAGAAATTCTAATTGGAAACAACCAGATAAGAAATTCACAAATTATGTCATCTCAGCAAACGAACTCAGAAAAAACTACACCATTTTGAAAATGTCTACTCCATTACACCAGTTTCAAGAAGGACTGTTCATTGCTTTTTCCTAGTTCTATTATTACAGTGGAAAAAATCCCCACTTCTCGAACCCCTGTGACTGATTTTTCTCAAATACTTATACAACACAACTCAACAGTCACGAATTTTCATTTTACCTGCAATAACCGTTTTGCATTCTGATAAAAATGAAATATTTAAATCAGTTGCCTTATCGGCAATTTAAATATTTTTGACTATAGTCGAGCTTTTAAATTTTCACTTTAATATTTTCTCGTGGCTATCATTACTTATACCGCTCTACCGTGGTCTCACATTTTCAACCTGCGGTATGGCAGTCAAACGTTAAGTGTCATATCTGCTCATTGTTACTGCTTTACCATGGTCTATTCGATGCTTGCTCATGGTACCGTGGGGTAACCGTTATCTGTTTCCTCTCCTCCTACCACTATATCATGGTCTTTGTATTTGCCATTGACGATATAGTGGTAACCTCTTACCAACCGCCATCTTGTTGCCTCGTCGATTGCTAACCCTATTACCGCAGTCACCACGGTTAGTCGGATGACTGTCTGTGGTACCACGGTGGCTCCCCCTTCGCCATCTACTAACTGCTACCGCAGTCATCGCAGTCACTGGCCTGACTGCCAATGGTACTGTGGTGACTGTCTTCTACCAGCTGCTTCATTTGTCATTGACCGCTGACCGTTTACTGTGCTGATTATCTCACTGCCACCGCAATCAATGAATTGACCGTGCACAGTGTGGTGGTGACTGTCTTCTGCCTGCTTCATTAGCTGCTACCACAAGCCCATTGTGGGAGGCCACAGTAAAGCGGTAAGTGATGTAAACTTGAACATTAAGGCAATGGTAAAGGATATATACTATATATGAGTGGAAAAAATGAATTTTTAATGGAAAAGATAGCAAATGAATGGGTTTAAATGGGAAAAAGGCCTTAAGATTTTCATGTCAAATTCTAGTTCTAACAGTGGCTCCTATTGGGGATGAGTGGTTTAACAAATCACTGCAAGAATCTAGAATGCAACTGGGAGAGAAGACCAAAATATGAATGGTCTAAAATATGAAGGCAATGGAGGATGGAGGGAATGAAAGAGTGAAGGAGACAGAAGATGGAAAGTGGAGCATGGAGAATGGAAGGTGAAAATGACCCTAATCTACTGTACATGGAAAGAAAGCAAAGCTTTCAAAAAGGGAGTTCCTGAGAATGTCCATGTACTGGCAAACCCAGACCCTTGAAAATTTCCTCAACTACTGTGCATGGAAAGAATATTTAAAGAGGGTTATTAAGAATTGTCCATGCACTAGAAATCCTTAACTCTCTGTTGATCCTTAAGAGAAGAAATGCTTTAGGAACTGCCCATGTACAAGAAACTCCTGCACCTCTCCAGACATGTTTTGCAGGAAATAAGAATCTTCACCTCCTTTACCAATTATCATAAAAGGGCCTAGCCATACAGCTTCAAACTTTCCATGCTTCCCCTTATCCTGACACCGAGCATTCCACATCAATACAAAGTCATCTTTTTCAAAATTTCTCTTCTTGACCTTTTTATCAAAAAGGTATTTCATTTGTGACTGCAATTTCACATTCTGCTTCTGAGCCACTCTTCTCACTTCATCAAGATCTGCAAGTTGCTCCATTCTTTCCTCCATTGGATCAGAAATATCCAAGTCTTCTTGCAAAATAAAGTTATATACTAGAAAAAGATTCTACAATGGCATCCTATCTTGTGTCCCATACACCAATTCAAATGGAGATTTTCTAGTTGCCTTCTTCACTGTAATCCTATCCACCCATACAGCCAATCTTAACTTTGAATCCCATGCCCTTTTATTTGTATCAAGCATTCTCCTTACTATCTTCAAAATATTTTTATTGCTTGACTCTGCCTAAACATTAGCTTGTGGATGATATGGGGCAGAATAAGAAATATTAATTCCATATGTTTTGCAAAAATATTTAAACTCATCTGATCTAAAACACATCCCATTATCTGTGATCAATTTGACTAGAGTGCCAAATCTAGTCATAACATTCTCCATCAGAAAATTCACTACCACTTTGCTTGTTGCTTGCCTAGTTGGAACAGCCTCCACCCACTTAGTAAAATAATTTGTGGCCACTAGTATCCACCTATGTCCTCCACTCAATCTTTCTTGTATTTCTCCAATGAAATCAACTCCCCATTGTTGAAAAGGTGCTTCTACCTACAAAGGTCTAAGTGGCAATGCTCCCTGATACTTCAACTTTCCTGAAAATTTTTGACAAGCCTCACATTTCCTCACATATGCAAAGGAATCATTAAATACCCTAGGCCAATAACAACCAGCCCTGAGAATCTTGTGTGCAGTAGTCTTAGCAGAATAATGGCCTCCACACACCCCTTCATGCATTTCTCTCAAAACATATTTTGCCTAGAATTCATCTAAACATAATAGCAATATACCATCCCTATTTTTCTAGAATAGATCCCCTTTTATAAAAACATATTTAGAAGCCTGCAACTTCAAGGCTCTCCTTTGATTATCATTCAACCCTTCAGGGCACTTCATATGTTTCAGATAATGCATTACATTTCTATACCATGGAGTATGCTCAATACTTGCTATGATTTCATCCTTACCTTCTACATTGCAGATCTGGTTTGCTTCAATATTTGTTTATGCCATCATCCTAGCCAAACCCTGACCTCTTAACAATCTGGTAATCTGGATCTCCATATTGAACTCTTGGATTTTATTAATCCATCTACATCTCTTCCCTGTCACTTATGTTTGTGCCAGGATATCCTTCACAGCTACATGTGGGACATAAGCAATTACCTTAGCTCCAACAAGGTAAGGCCTGAAAGCCTTTGCTGCTTTAACCAGTGCATAAGCCTATTTTTCCATAATATCATACTTCAACTCTAACCCCTGCAAAGATTTATTGAAAAAAGAAATAGGTTGCTCATGGCCTTCATCATTTTTTTGTAACATGACAGCAGCTATGGTATGGAATGAAGCAAAAGAAAAAATCTGAAATGGCTTAGTAAAATCAGGGGACTTTAGGATAGGGGCTTCTTTGATAGCTCTTTTTATAGATATGAAGGCATCCATAGCTTCAGCAGTCCAGTCCAATTTTTCTCCTTTTTTGAACATCTTAGATATAGGTTTAACAATCTCAGCAAAATTGGACACAAACCTCCTAACAAAATTAATTTGGCCAAAGAATGATTGGATTGCTTTGATAGTTTTGGGAATGGGAATTTTATCTATGGCATATACCCTTTCAGGATCTATCCTAATCCCATCTTTAGACATAATATGCCCCCAAAATTTTACCCTTTGTGACAGAAAAATGACATTTTTTAGGGTTAAGGCTTATACCATATTCCAAAGCTTTGATGAAGATCTTCTCCAAATCACCAACATGATTCTCTGCCCTTTTGGAATAAGCAGTGAGGTCATCCTGATATATCACCATTATAGCATTGATCAGATCTGCAAATGCCACATCCATGGCCCTTTGAAAGGTAGCTCCTGCATTTGTGAGACCAAATGGCATTCTTATATAAACATAAGTTCCCCATGGCGTAGTGAATGTTGTTTTGTATTGCTCAAATTCTTTGACTTTGACCTGATTATATCCAAAAAATCCATCCGTCATTGATAATAGCTCACATCCTGCTACTTTGTGCAATATTGCCTCCATGTTTGGAAGAGGATAATTATCTTTTAGGGAAGCAACATTCAGATTTCTAAAGTCAACACATAGTCTTATGTCCTGATTTTGTTTTATGACTGGAACCAAATTTGATACCTCCATCTCTGAGCTTTGCTAGCTCCTCTTGCATCTTAGGTTCCAGAGTTGAGTTGATAGGCCTTTGCTTCTGTCTGAATGGCTTTGTGTCTAGCTTAAGTGGAATCTCATGCTGAAAAAGATCTTCTCTATATGCCTTCAAATCCTCATAAGACCAAGCAAATACATGCTTGTATTTTCTTGGCAATGTAATCAGCATTCTTTGGATGGTTGGGCTTATTTTATTTCCAATATAAACCTTTTTTGGTGCTAATTCAGTTCCCAAATTTATTTCTTCAATATCTTCTTTCTTAACAGGTGTCTGCTTTATGAGGGAACAATCACTCCCATCATACACTCTCTCCAATGCCACAAGCCCTTTGGGAGGCTTGTTAGTTTTAAGCTGCAAAATTTCCTTCCCAAATATAGTTTGTTTCCCATCCACTTCTTCCACAAAAGCATTAAAATCAATCTCATGTGCCGCATATTGATCTATACAATGAAGAAATTTCAAAAGGTCAGTATCATCATCAAAAACTTGCCAACTATATATGTTGTCAGGGACTGCTGGTCTTGTTTTAAATTCAACCTGAGACACTCCTGCCAAAGTGATATCATCTTTCTTCAAGGCTACATTAGCCAAAAAATCAGCCATCAAATTTTCAGATCTATCTATCCAATCAATTGCAAATGCATCAAATAGTTCAACCGTATCCCACACAACATTTCTATATTGTTTCAGCCTCTTGTTCTTTGTAGCATACTTTGATCTAACTTGTGACACAACTAACTCAGAATCTCCCAAGACAGACAACAATTTAATCTTATGTTTGATAGCCATGTTCAAACCAATCAACAAGGCTTCATACTCTCCCACATTATTTGTACATTCAAAAGCCAAAAAAAATGAATATTTAAATGTTGTACCTTCAGGTGATATGAAAACTACCCTAGCTCCATTACCTTCTTGACTGCATGCCCCATCAAAGTACATTTTCCACACACCCTTCTAATTTCTAGAGACAAGCTTATCAATTGGGTCAGTAGTCACAAGTTTTGGCTAAGATAATTCTACTCTAAAACTCCCCAAATCTACATCATAGAAGCAATTAAGTTGTTCTTGAGGAACAAACTCAACAATTTGATTCACCCTTGGTTCTCTATATAGTTTTACCTCTTCACCATTAACTGGTATTGTGGCATATGATAAATCAAATTGCACATTACCTCCAACTGTTGCAGTCCATTGTCTTGACAAAAGCATTCCAAATTGAGGAGGTGTATCAATCACAGTTATATCAATGTTATAAGTTGCTTGTGGGTAGGCTGATAATTTTACTTCTATATCTTTCATAATCTCCACTATTGGGACAGGCCTACTATCCATGGCATAACACTTACCACCCTCAATATATATCCACATACTAAGTTGTTTCATTAACCCACTGGCATAATATTCATAGAAGCACCTGGATCTATCATGCAATTTATTACAAATTTACCATTTATGAGTAGGGTCATAAAAAATGGATCAATTTGTGGCGTGTTTATCAATGCATCATTCAGACCAACTTCTGAAACTTTTATCTTTCCTTTCTTATCAGCAATTCCAGGATTCTCATTTTGTTCAAAATTTACAATTCGATTCCTCCCACCAGAGATTAGTTGAATAGAAATTTCCCTATACTCTTTAATTTTCATCATTTCAAGTAATGGGACAGATATTTTTACTTGGGATAAAGCTTGCAAAAAATCAAAAGATTCACCTTCAGCTCTTATCAACTTCTTTTGCTCTGTCGGTTCACCTTTGTACTCCTCCTTCTCCCTCTTTGATGTCTAATCCATTTTTTGTTTATCCTTGGGGAATTCTTTATTTTCTTCTTTGGGAACATACTTTTGTTCTTTTTTATGAGGGAACTGATCATTTATCTTTTTTGATATTTCGTGGGACATATTTTTATCTTTCAAGAATATTCCTTTTAGAACACCTTCATTCTCATTCACTGTTCTATTCCTCAGCCGATACTTGCTTTTACCCAGCTCAACTGCTGCAATAGTCAATATTTTAATTTCTTCCTCAGTTGGTCTCTTCATATTTCCCCTATTAGTTTGATATGATGCAGCAGGAAAACCATGTTCATCATCACTTTCCTCATAGTCAGAAAAAACTTGTTGTTCTTCCATGTGAACATTATATTTCTAATGATCAACATCATATTCATACCCTCCTTCCTCTAAAGATGAATATCCTTGCTCTATTGAGTGAAGAGTATGAGAAGTCAAATAGATGTTATGATCTTGTTCATTATCATTTTTTGCTATGTCTTTTCCTGGCACTGACTGAGCTACAACACAATGTTCTAAAGAATGTGGCAAGTCACAAACTGAACACTAAGGACTATTATCAACCATGTATGTCCCTCTTTTCTTCAAAGGGTCAGGTGTCTCTTTATGTCTTGGCCCATCCATCACTGGCTTTCCATTTCTCCAATTTTTATTATAAGGCATGTCATGTAGTCTTGGCCTCTCATTCCTATATGTGTTTTCTTATTTATTTGGAGGAGCATATTGGGGAACCCTAGGGTTATCCCTCTTGGAAATCATCCCTGCAGCTTTCCTATTATTCCCAATTGTGAGTGCTATCCTTTGAGCTTCAGCCAAATTTATGGGACCCCTGTTCCTGAGCTCATAACCTATCTTAGGATCAAAAGCTTTTAAATAAATACTCAATGCAGCAGGATCAACCAATTTAGATCCAAGAGGTATCTTATTATGTAATTTAGAAAACCTCTGGTTGAAATCATAGGCTGACTCATTTTGATGTTTATGAATGGTCACCAACTCATGCAATGCAAACTCAGGTGCATATTGATTCCCATACTGCTCAAGAAATTGTTCATAAAACACATGAATGGAATTAATAGAGGCTGTTGGTAGACTATTAAACCAATCTCTAGCATCTTCAATTAGTGACATCATAAATAGTCTTATTTGTATATCTTCATATTGCATATCTAAATCTTGTATAAAAGCATTAAAGCTCCTTAAATGCTCTTCAACTGCAGTAGCACTGCTCCTTGTGAATTTTGGGACCAAACTTCTCCAACTGTTGTCCATAGGGTAAGGGCATATTTGTAATCCAGCCAAGTCAAACTGCCTAATCATGGTTGCATATTATGGAGGAGGATTTTGGTAATATTGACGCTGGTACAATGGATTATTATTTGCCACATATTGCTGACCTTGTGGGGGTACATGTTGCTGATAAGGAGGTGGTTGAACACCTTGATTTTGTGGTGGAACATTTTGATATCTACCTTGATTCCTTGGCTGATTTTGGTAAGCCTATGAGGAATTTGATGGGCCTGCATTATTGTTCCCTTTCCTATGAGGTGGCACATATTTTGCAAATTAGTCATTTGAGTATTGATATGCACTTTCCTCAACTTCAACTCTTCAAGTTCTTTAATTGCTTAGAGCCTCTGCTCATATTCTATTCTTGCTCTCTCCACTTCTTGTCTCTCATGTTTCAATCTTGCATTTATTTCATCCCTGGCCATAAGTTCATAATTCTCCTCAGAGGCTGCTTCATAGCCAAGTCCATCCTGATTCTCTTCAAAAAATGCTATTTTTTTATCATATTCATGTTGTCTTCTTTCTCTTTCAGCTTCACATTCAGCCATGAATTCTTCAACCTTCTTAGGATCTGGTTGATAAAAGGGATTCCTTTGTTCCTCAGGAGTGTGAGGTTCTCTGGAAGGGTTGTCTTCATTTGCTAATGTACCATATGAATTGTGTATCTCCAGTGATTCTTTTGATGTTTTATTTTTGCTTGGTGGTCTCATGTCATCAATCACCTTCTTACCTTTATCATTCTTCTTTGTCCATTTATTTTTGGCATTAGGACCATCACCATCTTTGTACAAAGACCTTCTTCCTTGCATATTGGGAGCAATTTTGGTGGTCTAAACTCTAGGAAGATTCCTTTCTGATATATACTTCACTTTATCAGTTTTGATGCACTTGTTCATTTAGGGTCGCCACTCACTTTCCAAAAGTGAAAAAATCTGCAATTCTTTATTCCCAGCATAGTCTTCTACAAAATATTGACTCTATAACAAAGGTTTATTCTCAGATTATGTTCCCCAGTAGATTTGCCAAACTGTTGGTTCTCAAAAATGCAGGTTTTAACCATGAGAGTTTGCTAGGCCCTTACAACATTCTTGGACAACATACAGGGCCAATTATACAATTAAACCTTCTACTCTTTAGGTTCTACAAGACCTAGGTGGGTGAACCTATGTGAAACATGCAGATTTAAAATGAATTTCTTATCGAATAGTCTACCCACAATGGAAAAAGGTGGTGAATACAGAAAAATACTACAACTAATCCTACTACATAAAAGAAAAGTTTTGAATATATTATTTGTTAGGAATTTTATCCTCTAGGATATTGCTGATCAGTGCCTCCTATCTGTTGAGCAACGAAGTCAAAAATAACAAGGATCCAAGGTGTTTCCCTATCCAATCTTAATTCAAATTGTTGAGCATATTTAAAATATGAAATTCTATGGTTGGCATATTATTCCACCCAATGTATGGCTTGCATAAATTACTCTTGAATATTTTCCTACCAGGTTCTTCTTTAAACAACCAACCTAAATTCCAAAATCACTATGACTTGATTTAAAGAATTTAATTTTGACCTTGCAGACACCTATAAATCAAACCACACAAAGTGATAATTGCACCATGATAAACCAGATACATACTTGTTATTCTGATTTAAATGATTTAAGAAATTCTAATTGGAAACAACCAGATAAGAAATTCACAAATTATGTCATCTCAGCAAACGAACTCAGAAAAAACTACACCATTTTGAAAATGTCTACTCCATTACACCAGTTTCAAGAAGGACTGTTCATTGCTTTTTCCTAGTTCTATTATTACAGTGGAAAAAATCCCCACTTCTCGAACCCCTGTGACTAATTTTTCTCAAATATTTATACAGCACAGCTCAACAGTCACGACTTTTCATTTTACCCGCCATAACCGTTTTGCATTTTGATAAAAATGAAATATTTAAATAAGTTGCCTCATCGGCAATTTAAATATTTCTGACTATAGTCAATCTTTTAAATTTTCACTTTAATATTTTCCCGTGGCTGTCATTGCTTATACTGCTCTATCGCGGTCTCACATTTTTAACCTGCGGTATGGCGGTCAAACGTTAAGTGTCATCTCTGCTCATTGTTACCGCTTTACCACGGTCTATTCGATGCTTGCTCACAGTACCGTGGGGTAACCGTTATCCGTTTCCTCTCCTCCTACTGCTATACCGTGGTCTTTGTATTTTCTATCAACGGTATAGCAGTAACCTCTTAACAACCACCATCTCGCTGCCTTGTCAGTTGCTAACCCGATTACCGCAGTCATCGTAGTCAGTCAGATGACTGTCCGCAGTACCGTGGTGGCTCCACCTTCACCGTCTACTAACTGCTACCGCGGTCATCGTGGTCATTGGCCTGATTGCCAATGCTACTGCGGTGACTGTCTTCTTCCACCCACTTCATTTGTCATTGACCGTTGACCATTTACTGCGCCGATTATCTCACCGCCACTGCGATACCACGGTCAATGAATTGACTGTGCATGGTGTGGCGGTGATTGTCTTATGCCTGCTCTGTTAGCTGCTATTGCCATACTGCGAGCCCATTGTGGGAGGCCATGGTAAAGTGGTAAGTGATGTAAAATTGAACATTAAGGCAACGGTAAAGGGTATAGGCTATATATGAGTGGGAAAAATGAATTTTTAATGGAAAAGATAGCAAATGAATGGGTTTAAATGGGAAAAAGGCCTTAATATTTCCATGTGAAATTCTAGTTCTAACAGGGCTCATGGCCCGGCTATTATAGCCAAAGATACAAAAAGGCTCACTGCAAAAAGAGAGAGACTCATTGCCTACAAAAATGGCTCACTACCAGAAGCATGGTGAAAAGGGAATCCACCATAAAAATAATTGTCGCCAACAGTCACACCGGAAGAAACTCACTATTTGTTGTCTCTGGTATACTTTCGCACAATGTTTGGATTTTCAGATTCGCATTCACCACACTTGCTTTCATCGAATGGGATAAACTTCTACTTATACCAATCAATTCCTTCATAATCTTCTCAAGTCAGCCAAACACAACTTCTTTTCATGCTTCCATAAACTCCTAAGTCGATCGAACACAATTTTAATTAGGTCATGTAAAACCCCACCATGCAACCCTAGAGGACGTTGCATTTAACTACTTAAACAGAATAATTTTATTTTTTAAAGGATAAATAATAAGTTAATTAACTAATGTCAACAACCTCTAAGGTTACAAGACAGAGGTTATATAGAACCTCAACGAAAAACATGATTTAAACCATGTCATTTAATTAATAAATTAACACATACATTCCAAGTAAGATGAAATAACAACAAGCATAAGATAAGACTTTCGATTTCATTAATCCATTCATTTAACCATAAGGTTACAATCACTCATTCCCTGAATGAGGCAAGTTCAATAAAATATGGTTACAAATACAAATTCCACCTCGATAACAAGAGGGGTAAAAATTACAAGAATAACTGAAGGGATAACAAGAAAGGATTGCAACTGAAACAACCATGAGCTCTCCATCTGGAAGTCTCATTCACATGAACATGAAGAAAGAACCCAAAGGATTTAGGTGCATGCCACCCAACCAAGTGGAACCCAAAGGCCCACCCCCCATGCTAGGAGATAGTAACCAGGAATCCTAGTCAAGACCATCTACCTCTAGACACAGGCTAACATAAAATGGAACCAAACTGAAACAACCAATCACATGAACCTCACAGGTACATCCCAAGGTACAACTCAAATACAACTTAGACACCATGCAAGTACAACACAAGTACAAATCTAAAAGGTCACATTGCTTCCAAAAATAAAACAGATTAAGTATGTTAAAAGAACCATACCCACAGAATCAAACACCAACCATGGTTACATTAGGTATGTTACAGAAACCATACACACGATAAACAAGAACCAACTATGGTCACACAAAGTGCCATCACACTGCACATCATGAGTTACCCACTGTGGATCATTAGGATGGTGGCCAAAACCAATCCTTGGCCCTCATACATACTAATGCAAAATCAGAAACCAACTGTTGTCCTAGATAGAATGTCATCACACAACTCGTCATGAGTTACCCATGGTGGATCATCGAATGGTGGCCCCTACCAATCCCCGGCCCTCATACTTACTAATGCGGAATCAAATACCTTTCATACAGACAAGATAGATGACCTTGCCATTACCAGCCTTCCCACCCATCCCAAGCCTAACCGAGCACATGGGTCCATGAGTGAGGCATACTTATCTTGATTAGTGAGAAGTTAGTCCTAAGCTTCTAAGTGTTTCATTTAATTATCACTTGATTAAACCACTTGTAACGAGTTACCCTGGCACCACTTCGTGTGCCAGCCCCTGAGACAAGCCACTCTTCTACTTGACAACACATACACACACACACCAACCAAACATCAATGGTACCAAGGTGCAACAAACAGGATAACACATCCACTCCTTTCTCAGGAGGCAACATAAGATAAAACATCTCCAAACACTAGAGGTAACAACAATAACAAAACCACTCCTAACAAGGAGGCACACATTACAAAATCCACTCCTTTCTCAGGAGGCACAAAACATTACCGTTCGTGGAAACTGGGTACTAACATAGACACAATCCTCATGCACTACCAAGAGAATTCACAACAAGTTGACATCACAAACGACAACCATAGAATTGAAAATCCCATCTGGAAGACTTACGAACAAAACACACCTTTAACCCGTTTCCAAAACAAGCACCCGAAGGGAATATTCAATGAAGGCATGTGAAACAACCTACCTTTGGATATTCTAAATCCATTTCCCACATTACATTCAGTACTCTATTAAATTCAGTAATCTAAATTAAAATACGTCTTTTAAATTAAGACTCAATATTTAACTTCCTAATTGAACAATAAATTAACATTTACCCTTCAATTCAAATAAATCATTTTAAGATAACAATATCTTCTTGGCAAAATGAACCATCAATTAATTGCAATTTAAACATGTCCTTGTAAATATAAATCATTTAATTTCTCTAATTAAACATATATCTGTAATCAAATTAATAATTTGGTCTTTTGCACATCAATTTAAATTTCACAATTAAATTTAAATCATGCATTCTCTAAATCAAATAATTAACTCCTTCAATTAAACTTAATCATGCCATTACTGAAAACACCCTTTTGATATAATTACACCCATAAAATATAACCCATTTAAATATCTATACCATTATATATATAATATTATAATATTTTATCCTACTATATTAATTATTAATATATACTATATTATCTATAATATATATTAATAAACTAATATAATAAAATATATTATAATGTTTATATATATATAATTTTATTTAATAAAAACTTATTTTATTAAAATTCAGTCGTGCCTCGGTTTGCACACACACCCTAATCTCATGGGCGGGTGGCTTTTTCCCTTGGCCACGGGTTCAACCCTGGCGGCGGCATTTTAGCCACAGGCGGCACTGTGTTTTAGCCACGACGGGGTTTATGGTGGGGCGGTCATACGAGGCGGCACCGATAGAGCCGGCTGCTATGGGTAGCGGAGATGGCTGTCACACAGGGCGCAGGGTTTGCACAGGCACGTCGGCACTGGCAGCGCCGGCCACCCACCGTGGTGGCACAGCCTGCACAACCTACGCAGGCCACGGGGAAAGGACAATGGCAACGGGGAGGTGGGGAGTGCGCTGGGCGCGGCTCCCTCCACCTGCCTCCATGGGAGGTGCGGTGGGGGTTGAGCCCCTAGCCCCCCACAAACATTCATTTTTTTTATTTATTTATTTTTTAAATTTTATTTTATGCATGACCTGCGGATTTTTTTTGAAATACGTGCCCTTTCATGGGCATTTTTTAAAAAAACAGATAGCATAATTCCCTCAAAAGATTAATTTTTTTATAAAACAAATTACAAATACTCAAATATAAATATATATATGTCAATACATATATATATATATATATATATATATATATATATATATATTTATATCAATTAGGATCCAAACATCCCCATAAGAAATAAATTGAAGAAATAAAATTGAGATATCAATTTCCAACCAAGAACACCAAGATTTTTCTTGAATTTTCCAACATAATAATCAACAACAAAACATATACAATTTAAAACACTCAAAACAACCAATTTCCAAAAACATGAACCTGATTCCCTGAGTTTGTGAGGAGATCCAAGCGGTGCTCAGCTTCCAACTTCAGCTCCACCGAATTTCACAACTCCAAACCAAAACCATTCTTCCTCTCCTCCATTTTCAATTTTCCAAAAACTTCATAATCCAAAAATTGAAAAACAAAATTCAACATAAGGATGAAACCCTAGAAAAATCCAACAACCCCCTCATAAATTCTTCAAAACAGAAAATGCAAAAATATCTAATTTCTTTAATTTTTGAATTCAAACTTCTAATTTGACTTTTAATTCAATTTTCAATTTTTAATTCCAAATTTCACAAATTGACTTTCATGCATTTTCTTAATTTCAATTTCCACATAAATAAATTCACTTCTTTTAACAACATAAATTTAAACGATTAAATCTATTTATTAATTAAATTAAATTAATAATAAATAAATTTTGTTTCAACATAATTCCAGATTACCTTATTCAACAACTTAAATACCTTAAGCCATTTAAATCACCCCTTTTCTAACTTGCAATTAAATAACAAAGAGAGGGCACAATAATCAAAACAACACAACCCGACAAACAACTGACGACATACAAGAACTAGGGTAATGACCTGGCACGGAAACCTAGCTACTATCTCCCAATCAAATACTATTGGGTATTGAACACACTCTCACGTGTGAAACCAGGTGGAGTCAATGTCCTGTACCTGTCAACCTGCAAATCAAGTAACCAACAACATATAATATATCCAGCATAAAATATACATCGTGAAGAGGAAATCACGGGATCACAGGGCGCTCGCAAGCGAGTGATGTGATACCGTCCCCTTCACCAATACAATGCAGCTAACTGAAAATTCTAACATACTATTATAATCCAAGGAATAAACATCTTTAATTCAAATAACCGCTATGCTAATCCAAAGCATAGAATAAAGATGACATCTGAATAACCAGTAACACATCACAGCAACACACCCACACAAGAACACACTGTCCAACCAGAAGGCAAAACAGAAGGGTATTACAAGTCACCACAAAAACATTCCCACGCTGGAAGGGAATGAAACGTGGACCACACATAACCTCCTCACTCAAATCAACACACTACATATTAACCATGATATCTAGAAACAAGGAATAGGATATACATATTATAATGCAAGAAATGTTCTGGGACACACTAGCCTCTTTTCAGATAGGTCTGAACCCAAAAGAGTGTATGTAATTGTGTTGCAAGATGTATGGGACCAGGAAAAGCACAACTGAAGATGGATCATTACATCACAACATCCAGAGTATGCCAATCTGGATCACCAAAGAAACAAAGTCAAACCTTAATCAATCAACCAAGATATGTTGACATCAATGACAACCATTAATGACAACAATCAATGGCATCATATTCCAACAATCTCCCCCTTTTTCATTGATGGAAACATTCATCAATGACAAACCAAACAACTCAACAATAGCCTCAACATCATCAAGGAACCTCTTTTCTTCTCCCCCTTTGACATCAAGGACAAAGGTAAAATACTCCCCCTAAGAAACTTACTTCGCTTCCCCTATGAGGAAGCCACTAAGCATTGATTCAGATAAGAGTGAGCATATAATACCCTAGACCAATGCACAACATGGTGCACGTTATTGTAGACCCAGAGGGGGCATAACCCCTAACATCTGTCGAAGATACTCAAAAGTATCTTTGCTCAATGGTTTTTTGAAAATATCTACAATCTATTCTTTTTTGGGTACATATTCAAGTCTTACCTCATTCTTCAATACCTTCTCTCTCAAGAAGTGATATCTGATGGATATATGCTTCAATCTAGAGTGTTGTATTGAATTCTTTGAAATTTTTATTGTGTTGGTATTATCACACATTATTGAGATCGGTTCATCAAATGATACACCAATGTCCTTCAGTGTTTGTTTCATCCATAATACCTAAGTGAAACATGAGGATGTTGCAATGTATTCGGCTTCAGCAATAGATAGAGATATAGAATCTTGTTTCTTGCTTGACCAAGCAACCAACCTGGAGCCAAGTAAATAAGCTCCACCACTTGTGCTTTATCTATTATCAACACCCCCGGCCCAATCAGCATTAGTATAGGATGTCAAAGTGAAATTTGAATCCTTTGGATACCAAAACCCCATATCGTTTGTACCCTTCAAATATCTAAAGATCCTTTCTGCTACAATAACATGTGATTCCTTTAGTTCTTACTAAAATCTAGATGCTAGATAAATAGCATACATAATGTCTGGTCTAGTAGTAGTCAAGTATAACAATCCTCCAATCATTGACCTGTACATACTTGCATCAGCTTTAGGTGAATCATCTTCTTTTGTCAACTTACATCCAGTAACAATAGGTGTAAAAACCGGTTTGGAGTTCTCCAGCCCAAACTTCTTTAGTAATTCTTTGGTATACTTGGATTGGGAAATGAAGATTCCTTTGTTGTTATGATTTACTTGCAATTCAAGAAAAAAATTCAACTCACCTATCATAGACATCTCAAATTCTTTTTGCATTTCATCTACAAATTTTTTGCACATATCATCATTTCCTCCAAAAATTATGTCATCAACATAAACCACAACAATCAATATTTGATCTGAATGAATTTTGTAGTATAAGTTATTATCAACAGATCTCTTTTGAAATATTTATCCAATCAAGTACTTATCTAATATTCCATACCAAGCTCTAAGAGCTTGCTTCAATCCACATAAAGCTTTCTTCAACCTACAAACAGCATCTAGGTCACTTCCAGACTTAAATCCCTTCGGTTGCTCAATGTAGAATTCTTCCTTCAGTTCTCCATTCAAGAATGTAGATTTTACATCCATTTGATAGACTTTGAAATCCTTAAAAGCTGCAAAATCTAAGAATATTTGTATTGCTTCCATCCAGGCAACAGGGGCATATATCTCTTCAAAGTCAATACCTTCAATCTGAGTGTAACCTTTGCAAACTGGTCTTTCCTTGTTTCTCATTACCTTTCCATTTTCGTCCAACTTGTTCTGGAATTCCCACTTTGTTCCAATTACATTTTTGTCTGTTGGTATGGGCACAAGTTCCCAAGTCTGATTCTTTTTTATCTAATCAATCTCTTCTTTCATTGCCTTTACCCAATTCTGATCATCGCATGCTTTTTCCACAGTCTTTAGCTCAGCTTCCAAGAGTAGACATAGTAACACTTGCTCTTGGGTTGATTTTCTTCTTGTGATGATTCCTTTATTCTTATCTCCAATAATCTGATTTTCTGAATGGTTTCTTTGTACATGCCTTGGAGTTTTGGTTGAAGTTGTCGGAGCCTCCTTTGTCTCTTCTTCTTTCTTGTCCTTTTTCTTTTTTGTCATAGGAGTTGTATGATTCACATTCAATATACCTATCAGGATTTCTTTGAACATATTCATCTACTTTCACATTCACACTTTCAACTATCTTGTTCAATCTCATGTTGTAACACTGGTACACTTTGCTTCTTATAGAGTAACCCAAAAATATAACTTCATCAGTTCTACTTTCAAACTTTCCAATATTTTCCTCATCTCTCTAGATGTAGCATTTTCTTCCAAACAAATTGAAGTACTTTATTGTGGGAGCTCTTCCATGCCATAGCTCATATGATGTGTTTCCATATTTCCTCTAGAATAGTACTCTGTTAAGAGTGTATATTATTGTGTGTATCACTTCTCTCCAGTAAACCTGTGGTAAACCTGGTTCCATGATCATTGTTCTAGTTACTTCTTGAATTGTCTGGTTCATTTTTTCCACTACACCATTCTGTTGTGGTGTTCTAGGGGCTCATAGTTGTCTTTTAATGTCATGTTTCTCATAGAACTTGTTGAATTCATTAGAAGTAAACTATCCTCCTCTGTCAGATCTTAAACACTTGATTCTCCTATCAACTTCATTCTCAACTCTTGCCTTGAAAATATTGAACTTTTCTAGAGCCTTTCATTTTTCTCTTAAAAATGTGACCCAAGTTAGTCTGGAATAATCTACTTATAACATGAAATATTTCTCACCTTGCAAGCTTCTTGTTCTAGTTGAACCACATAGGCCAGTGTGTACAAGGTCCAATAATCTGGTAGATGATGCTTCTTTTCCTTGGAATGTACCTTCGGTCTATTTTCCTTCTTGACATCCTTTACAGATAATGCATTCTGGTTTAGTCAGTCTAGGAAAATCTGACTACCCTTGTTGAACTTATTCTTACCAAGTTGTTGAAGTTGATATGAAACATCCTTTGGTGCCAGAGCCAACAGTCATTGCTCTGACAAAATAGGCATCTCTTTGTAGCTCCTTCCAGCTAATACATATTCCCACTTGTTCTTTTTCCTACTGTAATAATAGTTCTGGAACTCTTTTGGATTTCACAACCATCATCTTGAAATACAACATTATAGCCATTCTCGCACATCTGTCCAACACTCAAAAGATTGTGATATAAACCCTTCACATAGTAAACATTGTCAGTGTTATGTTTTCCATCAAAGGTAATAGAACCAATTCCAAAAATTTGTGTTGTTTTATCATCTCCAAATCTAGTAGAACCTCCATCATATTTATCAAGCTTTACAAACTTACTTTTATCACCGGTCATATGATTCGAACATCCACTATCAATTAACCATTCATCTCTATTTATTTTGAAAAATAATGCAGCTTCAATATTATCATTAGACTCCGAAAAAATATTAGAGATATCAAATCTAGGTTCATCCCTTTCTATGAAAAACAAACAATCCTCATCATCTGATTCATCATCTGAAATATTGGAATTCTCATTAACATAATAGGCCTTCTTATCGATCTTTTTAATTTTTTTCCTTATTCTTTTCTTCGGATTCTTATTTGTTAAATGACCAATCTTTCCACATCTAAAGCATTTAAGAGGTAGCATACCTTTGTACTTTTTGGTACCTTTCTTTATTTTTCTTGTGAAGTTTTCCTCCAACTCATTTGAACTTTTACTATCTTGATCATCTTCTATTTTTGTGGCTTTGAAGGTTGTTTCAGATTTATCGTTTTCTTTTCCAAATTTTCTCATCTCAAATACAGCCAAGGTGCCAAATAGTTGCTCTCTGGTGAATTTATTTGGATCATAAACTTCCTCAATAGCTGAGATCTTGTCACTGTAGCTCTCTGGTAGGGTCATCAGAATCTTCTCCATAACATCTTCATCTATCAAAGTGCCTCCTTGATTTTTGACTTCATTTACTACACTATCAACTCTTTGAAAGTAGCTTGCTATATCCTCACCTTCTTCCATCTTCAAGTTTTCATATATGTGCTTAGCTAACAACTTCTTTGATAATTGACTCTATCATTTCCTTCATATATTTCCTTCAACTTTTCCCAAACATCATACGCAGTTTTCAATGAAATAAATTTTGTTAACTCACTCTTAGATAAAGAACTGAAGATTGCATACCTTTCCTTCTCATTCTCTTCATAGGCTGAAATCTCATCCACATTAGAAGGACCACTTGTCGGTTCAACATATTTTGTCTCAACAACTTTCCAAGTTTTGTACGCTAGATAAATCAGATAACCTCTCATCTGCACTTTCCAAAAACTATAGTCGGATCCATCAAACATCGAAATATTCAGTTTATGCACCATCAGATCTACCCCAAGTGGTTAAGCTCTCCTTCGAGGAACCGAAGCTCTAATACCAATTGTAGAATAGTCTGGATAACTAAGATGGGGGTGAATTAGTTAATTAAACAATTTTCTTATCCTTAATTAATATGGAACAAACTCAAATCAACTAGATAGAAATTAAACAAATATGAACATGAAAGCACTTAACAACACCATGCACAAGGAACACCAGAATTTACATGGAAACCCAATATGGGAAAAAACACGTAGAATGCTAATTCTCAATTATAGAACATCAGTTAAGGTGACACCGGTTAAGGTGACACCAGTTAAAGTGACACCGGTTAAGGTGACACTAGTTAAGGTGACACCAGTTAAGGTGACTTTTACAAGGGCTCACTACCAAGTTGCTCACTACAAGGTGGCTCATTGCTGGTTGGGCTCACTGCCCAGCTATTATAGCCAAAGATACAAAAAGACTCACTACCAAAAGAGAGAGGCTCACTGCCTACAGAAAATGGCTCACTTCTAGAAGAATGATGAAAAGGGAATCCACCACAGAAATAACTATCGCCAACAGTCACACTAAAAGAAACTCACTATCTGATATCTTTGGTATACTTTCGCACAATGTCTAGATTTTTCAGATTCACATTCACCACACTTTCTTTCATCGAATGGGATCAACTTCTACTTATACCAATCAATGCCTTCATAATCTTCTCAAGTCATCCAAACACAATTTCTTTTCATGCTTCCATAAACTCCTAAGTCAGTTGAACATAATTTGAATAGGTCACCACAAAAACATTCCCACGATGGAAGGGAATGAAACATGAACCACACATAACCTCCTCGCTCAAATCAACACGCTATATATTAACCATGATATCTGGAAACAAGGAATAGGATATACATATTATAATGCAAGCAATGTTCTGGGACATGCTAGCCTCTTTCCAGATAGGTCTAGACCCAAAAGATTGTATCTCATTATGTTGCAAGATGTATGGGACCAAGACAAAAATGACCGAAGATGGATCATTGAAGCACAACATCCGGAGTACACCAATCCAGATCACCAAAACAATAAAATCGAACCTTAATCAATCAACCAAGATATGTTGAAATCAATGAAAACCATTAATGACAACAATCAATAACATCACATTCCAACACAATCTCCATCAACTTACTTTTCAACCAAACAACTATTTTATCCAACACACAATCCACCTCTACAGTTTTGTTCAACGTTAACTGAAGATGGCCACAATTATCCCCATGAATGTTATTCAAGTGCTCCAAAATATCTTGATAATCTGGAGTTAAGTTTAATTTCCCACTTTTTCTTGCTTTTCAAATAAGAGAATGATATATGTATCTAGTGTCAAAGTTAGTTAGGGAGTAGAAGGAGTAGATTGTATTAGTTTTATGTTTTTCAAGTAGATTTCATTTTTCAATTCCCAGTTGAAATAATTTGTACTTCAGCCCTCCTTGGGCCAATTTTATGGAATAAAGAAGATAAGTTGATCCAATTTTTTGTTAGATCCCTCCAGAGAGGCAAAGCAGGGCCCACTCTACTGAAGGAAGGTGATCTTGTTAATTTTTTAGTTCATCTTCATTCTTGTTTCTAGTCAGAATTCTTTCATGAGTGAAATGCTAGAATAGATCTTAAATTCATAATTGCATTGTTATGATCTTAATTCATTGTTGTGTTGATAAAATATAATCCTTTATGTTTCAACTTAGTTTAAATTCCAATTAATTGGATTGAAGATAGAATAGTTCATTCATCATTGATAAGTAGTTTTTCTCTTAATATTCTTAATGGATCATACACAAAGAAAGACTTGTTACTTGATAGATTGGATGTATATGGAATGGAATAGGTTGCTTCTGAATTAGTTAGATTTCAATTATTTTTCTTAATTAGATTTTGAATTCAAGTTAAAATAGATTCTCGTTTTTATGCAAATAGATTAAGTTTAGAATCCATTCCTAATGATCTAATCCAACTTAAAACGCATCTTATCTCTGCACATTTTATGTTTTGGATTATTTTGTTTCATTTAGAAGTTTTAGAATAAGTTTAAGTAAAGAATAATTTAGGAGGATAGCATAGAAATACTTCTGGTAAACCAGGAACAAAACCGAACCACTCTTGACAAAGTGGAACAACAACAAAACCCCCAAAACCAGTCCAACTCTTACCACAAATAGCTTTAAACACTCTTGGGTTGACAATTAAAATATTAAATGATTAGGGAATTGTGACAGCAATGACCCCTACCCAGCAATAAGCAGCAACCAATAGTAAACCAACAGCCAAAAAATAGCTACCCAACAACAAAAAAGCAGAAATAGAAAAAACAATAGAAACACCAAATCTATTTCATATTTTTAAATGTGTTGGCCACCTGGATCCCCTGGTTGCAATGCAATTTCACCATGTGCATTAGCTCTTTCTTCTCTTCCATGAAGTACTTCCTAAGGTTCCCCCTTGTTTGAGTGCACAGGCCTTTAGCCTCATCTTTAGCGGTCTTCTTCCCCTTACCTTTAGAGGTCTAGTCATTATCAAGCATATCCACAAAGTACATCTAATCCTCCCTGAGCTCACTGATCTTACCAAACAAAAACTTCAAGGACTCCACACTATTTTTAGCTGAGCTATGGCTAACCTGTAGTAACTTCCTGATATCCTCATTTGTTTCCTTTATCCTTCCCTCCATTTTGTCAAGGTGGCTCTCTTCATTGCAAATGTTTCAAGTTGTCTAGGGTTTCAATATTCAAAATTTTAGTTTGTAAGTGATAATATTACATGTTACAAATCATAGGAAGGCTTTCAATTAAAGTGATATCAGTAAGTAAATATCTTCGTGAAAACTATAATGATTCAAGGGAATCTTTGAACCTAGTTGTGGGTTTTCTCTTTCCACATTTGATGATATGAGTGGAGTGAGAGTTAGATGAATATGTGACAACATTTTAAATAATTTAAACCTTTGTAATGGTCATCCTTTCACTTCATATGTATTATTGTATCTTTGAGATGGATTACTAAAAAAAAAATTATATAAATCTTTCTTACTGGTTTTTTCTATAAGTTTAGTCCCAAGTGTGATTTTTAGGTACTCTTTTTCTCCTTGCAAGTTGTGACTCTATTTCCTATGGTAATAGGAATGGATCTTGGATTCTAAATTATGAAACATGTTCTTGTCATAATATCATCTATCTTCATTATTTTAGGTTCAGGATTAAGATTATTCTTGTATGTTACATTGATATAACTGATGTCATATTTCATGTAAGCTAAAAAGGTAAACCGTTGGAGAAACTTGTGATTATGCTATCATTATACTAAATATGTATGGTTGGATTAAGGGAAATCCATCCATAGGAACATACGCATTGTTGTTATCTTTGGGCACATTTTTAAGAATGTTATTATTAGCTTAAGAAATGGTCTTGCAATCAACTAATGTGAAAAAATTTGGGGCCCACCACATACTAGATATAATTGTTGAATATTTTCCTATTGTTATATCATTATGCTTTAATTTACATGTTAATTATACTTATACAATCTTGAAGTGAAGGGGAGATTATTCATTCTAATGCATTGGTCAATCCATGCCATTGTCTAATTATAAGTCTTTCTTACTACCCTTATTGATATTATTCTTGGACTTAGGTTTTGGAGTCAGTCTTTGGGATTTGTGGGAATACATGTTTGAGAGTCAGCATAGCACAAAAAAATAAACATTATTTTTAAAATCCTCAATTTTATTCATTTCAACTCAATTATATCATTTAAAAAAATATATTCAATAGATACTTGTTGAATATATAAACAAATATCAATTATAAAAATTCCCAATGCTACAAATCTTTCTCAAAATTAGGCCAATAAGATTAGTACAACCTTGGATTATAGTTCAACCATTATTTTATTATTTAACATACCTTATTATAAATGAATAAAATATATTTGTTTGTTTGTTTCATGTTAATGTGTAATGATACCTCCATACATGTGTTTCATTCAAAATGCATGTTCAACATAATTCACATATTATTAAGTACATAAATCACTTAGTCTAGGCATTGTCCTTTTTTCATCTCATAGACATGGTGTGGATAATTGTTTTAGATAAGTAATCTAATCCCGCAATTATTTTTTGGTGTAAACCAATTGAATAAAATGGTTTCAAAGCAATCCTAATACACATACCATCATTCATAGCCTATTCCCACACCAATTCAAAGGTGAAATAACTCTAAATATAATCATGCTAACTTAAGTTCACATACAAATTTGAATAAATTATTTTAATACAAGTCTTTGTTTGACAAAACAATTATAAGAAAATTTAGTCTTTTTCATTGAATTTATGGGAGAAGAAAGAAAGAATTCAAATAGTCACCAAATAAAGAAACAATTTAAAAATCCCTAAATGATATCCAATGCTTAGAAAAGGATATTTAATTTTCTCAAAATTTTAATTTTCAAGATGTACACCTCACTTAAAGGAGGAGACCATCAACATTTCCATTACAAAGCTCACAATTTCATGGTGGGAAATTCTCATCTCACTGACCCATCCTCAATGGTGAGAAACTCTCATATTGCTAACCCATCCTCAATCATCTAACTCAAGATGAGGAGAGATATAACCCATAATAAAATAATTATAGCAAGAACAAAATTCCAGAGAAGAGCAACTAGAAAAACTTTATGTATACTGTGAAAATTTGCACACTTTGAATAATTAATTAGTGTTCAAGAATATTTAATAGTGAAATGTAACATCTAAATCAGGAAAAAAAATATAATTTGGTAAGACCTTATGATTCCTAACACTCCAATGCTAAGTGAAATTCATTCAAAAAAAATTAAGAAGTAAACCAAGGAATTGATTTCAAGGTTGTAAGGAAAATCAGCCATGATATCCAAGGTTTGGGTAAAATATTTAATGCATCATAAGTCTTATTTATATAAATACAAGAGCATGGAACATGAATCTAGGATATAAATTTAATTTAGATAAAGTGAGTTTTACATACATATTTTAATCTTTGAGTGCTAAACATGTCTATAAATCTTTGTCTCACACCATTTTCATATTTCCGTTCATGTGATAGGAAATTTATCCATCATCTCTTTAATGACTCTAAAGGAAGTGAGTGTGAATATAAAAAAAACTAAAATGATACACATCTCAATCATGATCCTTTCATACAAAAGAATAGAACTCATCTTAATACACTCCACGCATCAACAACTTGAATAAAATAGTATGTCTCTCACACAACTACCATTTGCAACCTTTTTGGTGTAAAGGTCATGCATTTGGAAAATGTTGAGATCTTCGTACTTGTAATACTTATCTAAAGTATCATCATTTTAACTATACTCACTAGTTTTATCTTACTATAATGGATATAATCACCCATTGTGGCATACTACATTTGGTATTATGGATCTTGATGTTTGGAGAAGGATAAACTTTACATTCAAGCACTAATATTAGTTCCAACTTAAAAAATATATTTCTACAAAAATATTTGCATTGTTATGACACTTTTTTATCAATGGGATAATTTTTACTAATACATTTGATAAAAATAATTTTTTAGTTCATTTTTAATAAATTTAGATAGAAAGTTGTAATACCAAGTAATATACATTTGCAATCATCTTTATAGTTCTCTTCATGAAAAGAAAACATGATATTCTTCAATATCACATCTATTTAATAATTTTTTTAAGTTTTCATACACGAATAAATCCATTACCTCTTCTAGAAATAGTAATAAACAAAAGCATCACAAGTTTTCCATCAAGGATAGATCATAGATTTCATCATGCCATGGAGGGAACAACATTAATCAAACCTAGATGATTTATTGGATATGTATGAGCATCAAAATATAGTATACCAAATACATTCATTGGAATAGTAGACATTTATACATGACTCTATGTTGAGATACCAAGAGCAATATTATACTATTGAATAATTCTATATTTTATTTTCACAACCAGATGATGTGGTATCTTCACTATTGTCTTTCAAGGAAGTTTAGATTTCATAGCACAATGCATAAAAAATGTGTCTCCTTAGGGATATAAATAATCAAGGGTTTCTTCTTAAGTATTGTATCTATCAATATAAACATGCATCTATTCTCTCATATATATGTTTCAAACTAAGAGAAATATAAAAAAACATTGAGTTTTAAGAAAGAAAAAATTATATGAGGACAAGTACACTCTAGTATATGAATTTCATAATCCATGTGGATAACACTACATATCCAAAACCTAAAGGTCCACAATCTATAGAATTTGAACCTTTTATGAGAGATTTATGTTGAACACAATGTAGTGTTGAGAGGGGGGCATGAATCAACTTATATTAAAACTTAACCATTACCATTTGCAGATTAAAAACCACATCACATAAACTGAAAGAAGAGAAGAAGAGAAAACATGCACCACACAAAGACACTAGGATTTTACATGGAAAACCCAATGAGGGAAAAACCATGATGAGGATTAACTCACAATATATGAAGCTCATTGCTTACAAATATTATAATGTTGTTTAAGTCTCGCCGCTAATGGACTTGCAGATTAAGGCGTACAACCTTAGGGCAAGATACAAAGGACCTGATGAGACTCACTATCTCAAAGCAAGATACATGAAAATTATATAATGATAAATATGAATATGAATTGCTATGAAGAAGCATCCAACATATGTTGATGTTGTAGTCCCTTTTTTGCACAATTAACCCTTCACACTGACTTCGCACACTTCATTTTCAACATATTTCTCAGTCACAATTCTCTATCCATCATCACATTCACAAATGAATGTCTTCTTCTATAAATACCTTCTACAGCAACATAAAACTCTAATCAGGTCGGCTCCAAGATGATCTTTTAGATAAAACATATGTTATCTGATGAAGGGTACTCCCCTTACCATCTCAACCTCACAGCAAACACATAGAAAAGACACCAAGTATGCAGGAAGAAAATAAGATATTTTATTATTTTGAAATGGAAAACAAATACAGAGTTATATGGGTTGTTTTGATTACAACATAATCAATCAGTCATACAAATCGGCCTTCTAATTCAACTCCTTGATCTCACATCTCAGGCCCCCTTTCGCCACCTTCTCTATCTCTATATACTATTATCCCCTTCATGTCGGCCCAACTCATAAGTATTCTCTTTTTCATAGCACCACCTCATCATCCAATAAACATCAAGATCTTCCAAGCAGTTATCCATTCGTTCACTTTCAACCGTCAATATTCAGGTTTGAAATCATTTGACCAATCATCACGTTGATCCACAACAACAATGTGGGATCAATGAATATTATCATGCCAAGTGTTGCTGCACTATTCATTCATCAATTTCCTTGACCAACTCATGTCTATATTCATCCTTCATTCCATCCTTGATCATTCACTGTAATACTGTCGACACTGCTCTACTACCATCCTTCCAAATTACCACTGTGATGCTCGCGGGTTACCGCCATGCTGCATGCTACCCACATGGACTATCACAAGCTTGCATTTCAGTACCACCATACCGCCAAACTCCCTCATCGAACATTGTAGGTTTGTGTTTTCTCTCCACCTGTCCTTCTATCAACTCATTGAAGGAACTCTTCAAGACCTCCCATCGAAACAAGTCTGTCAGCCCGAAACCCCTTCATTACCACCTTATCGCTCTATCGGAGGGACTTGTATTTATGTTCTACAAATACTCTCGAGTCTCTCTGATTCCACTTTTTTGAAATGTCTACAGTTCGTCAGGCTATCGAAGGGACATTGAATTTCATCCTATTGATAAGAGAACCTCTCGTTGATATAACTTCCTTGCACCCATTCACTGTTATTGCAAATGCTATTGACACATCAAAGGGACATGAGATAAGGTCCCATTGAAGTCACCATGTTATGTTGATGAGCCAGTCCAATGAAGCATAGAACTCTGTAAACCTTAACGATGTAGCTCAAAGCCCAACTATCATACTTGGTGAATTTCCATCCAATCCAAACCTTATTGAAAATAAATAACTCAGATCTTTTTTTGGTTGATGAAATATTTCTCTTAGACCCTAGATGCTCCTACATTAGACACTCAGGGTAGGAATAATTTTGTGAATATGGATTCACAAAATGGATTTGAGTGGTAGTACCACCCTTTTAGACTACACAAAATCCTCGGCCAACCCCATTGTTGAAATTGGTACCTCTAGTTTGTTTTTCTTCCTTCTCTTCCAGCACCTAGCCAAAATAAGCAACCTCCTCATCTGAAAACTCTTCCCTACACTCAACCTCTTGGATGTGGAATAAATTCCACCATATATCGACCACCTCCTCCATATATATTTCTCATTCACCTCTAATATTGTGGGGTTCATCCCACCATAGTCCATCCACCTCCACCAATTTGCACTTATATTTAACTCTACAACACCATACCAATCCTTTCTTGCATACCAATCATCCCTAAAAATTTCTAACTGAGCCATCTTATATACATGTACTATCTCATCCACCCCAACATAAAAATCATATTTCTAAAATTCATTAAGAGAATATTTTACCTTCTCATCACCTGTTGAAACTTCAAATTCATGCTCTTCCTTCTCACCTTTGATAAGACATGCAAGTATATCACTTTGTGTCCTTTAACTAGTGCATCATACTCTTTTTCATCCACACAAAACCCAATTTCATCTTCATCACAAAATTTAAAAATATAATGTATTACCTCATTCTCTAGTAATGCTACATCCACTTGTTCATCAGCAGCCTTGGGTACAACACTGTACTCCTCATTCCTTATGCCTTCTAAAAGACATTTTCTAGCTGCAATCACTTCCTCCTCTGCATCCACACCAATGTTAGCAAAATAATCAAAGGACTCATCCTTCTCCCCCTACAAAAAATTATCAAATATACTGATCTCCTTATCAATGTCAATAACACAATCAAAATATTCTTCCTCTTCTTCCTGCAATAAATTGTCACCCATACAAATCTCTTTATCACATGAGAAATCGGATGCAAATGGAATCTTTTCACGCATTTTCTCACCTTCTTCCTTACTCGCAACTATAGTGTTTTCATCCACAAAGATATTCATTGTTGCAACATCTTCTACATTACTCTTACCATACTCAGACAAATCAAAATTTTCACAGGAATCAAAATTTTCTATGCATTCACAAGATGCAAGTTTTATCTTTTCTTCAACTGCTACCACTTGGGTTTCTTCTTCTTCAATGTCCTTCATTTCTCTCCATCTTTTTGTGGTTTCTACCACCTCTGGATCTTCATCCTTCATTTCTACCAATAGACATCCCTCAACTTTAGGCTCAAGTTCCTCAATCTGCTCATCCTCTTCCTTGGTGTCACATGCATGACACTATGTTGTATCCTCCTAAACCTACAGTCAAAACATCATTAGAAAGATAAAATTTATCTTCATCTCTTGTCTTCTTTTATTTCCACCCTCTTATCTTGTCCTCCAATTCATTTAGTTGCTACTACAACTCTATTATTTCTCTTTCTTGAAATCTCTTCCTGATTTCCTCTAGTCTAGGAATCCTTAGAATCTATCTAATGATAATGCCCTTTCTCCTTTCCATTTTCTAGGCTTCTCAAGGCCATAACAACACAAATCTTCAACCCTCAGGTTTCACAAATGTAAATTGCCTCCCATTCAGTGATCTATTCACAAATCTTCAACACCTTCAGAGAATCACAAGTCCCTTTGTAGTTACAAGTACTCCTTGTAACAATATCTCACTAACACAGCTATCCTCTACCAAACAAATACTCTGAAAGATGCTTCCTCTACCCATATTCTCTCATTGGAGGAACTCTACACCTATCCAGCTTTATCTCTACTGGAGGACATTAGTGATAGACCCTCTTTTCATACCTACAACAAGCTTATTTTTCACAACTCACTCTTCACCCGTAGGTCCTAGTACATACTCTACACTCTCAAGATCTTCTGGCTCTTTCTCAACCCACACTTGATGAGAGCCATTCATGTCTCATTTTATGCCACATTTTAGCCACTTTCATATGCCTTCAATCCCATTCTAATATTTCGTTTCTATCTCATTCCATACCATTTTACCATTTTATGTTGCATATGATTTAATATAAATAAATAATATCTATTTTAGTTTTTAGATAAAATATATGAATAATAAATATTAGATTGTATTTACTAATATTCACTTCTATTATGTTGAGAAAATATACCATGCAAAAACTTCATGTCGCCAGCTGGGAGCATTTTATAACACATTAATGCAGCAACTTCATATCACCAGCATGGGAGCATTTTACAAGGAGGATATCTCCTCACGTTAAAACTAATATTTTAATTTATTTTTTCATTTATTGTAGGATCCTACAAATTTTCTCCACCATTTTAGGTTCCTCTATTTTAGAACTCTATATTGTTTCCTTCATTTTAGGGATATTTGTTTCCAACAAATAAACCAACTAAATGTGAGCCACAAAATAATAGAAAAGTGGCATGAAAATAGAAGCAAATGTTAGAAAATAGGTGTTGGGGAAAACCATATGAATAATGTTAAGAAAATTAAGACAACATGAGAATATAATTAGTTTAGAATTTGTAATATGTCTTCATTATATAAAGGAAATATCATAAAGCAAAGAAATGAAGACTTGTATCATTTTTTTATAATAAAATACTACTATTTCTTCTATCAAACCAGTGTAGAAAAGCTTCTATTTCTTCCATCGTGCAAACTAAGAGCAAGGGCCCACACCTTTGGGAAGCTTGGTGATTTTTATTATTTTTGTGTGTGTTATTTATTTTTAAATTTTATTTAATTATAATAGACTTTAAGATTTAAAGGTAATGTGATGTTTATTACTTTTGTGTATGTTATTTCTTTTTAATCTGATTTAATTATGATAGCTTTTAAGATTTAAATGTAGTGTAATTTATATTTTAGTATTTTCATTAAAGTTTAGTTTGATAGGAGATTTTGTAATTTAATTTGGTGAGGTGTGTTTTTATTTTCATTAATATGTTATTGTTGTTACTATCGTAATTTTTATTGTAGAATTAGAATAGAAGAATTAAATTATATTTCTATTAATGCATTTTTTTTGTGTTTTCTTAGCTGCATTTCATCCCCATTCAACTCACTATCTTCATCCCTTCGATAGATAGTCACAATACCTTTCACAAGTCTACGATCCCCGGATTGACATTTTAGGAACAAACTGAGGAAGTTAATGTAAAAATTTAATCGCAATTTGATCTCAAGTATTGATCCATAGTTTTGTCCATCAACACTCACAGGTCCTATTGCAAATTGTCTCATGTTCAGTGATCTATTTATAGACTCGGGTCAATGTACTCTAATACCACTTGATGAAGGGTACTCCCGTATTAGCTCAAACTCACAGCAAACACACAGAAAGGACACCAAGTATGCAGGAAGAAAATAAGATATTTTATTATTCTAAAATAGAAAATAAATGCAGAGTTACATGGGTTGTTTTGATTAAAATAGCATGAGTCAATCATACAAATTGGCCTTCTAATTTAGCTCCTCGATCTCATGTCTCAGGACACCTTCCACCACCTTCTCTTTGTCTCTATATACTATTCTCCCCTTCATGTTGGCCTAACTCATAAGTACTCTCTTTATCGTAGTACCACCTCATCATCCAATAAACATCCAAATCTTCCAAGCATTTATCCATTCATTTGCTTTCAACTGTCAACTTTAGGTTTGAAATCATTTGACCAATAGTCACATTGATCCTCAACAATGATGTGGGATCAACAAATATTATCATGCCAAGTGTTGCTACCTTATTCGTTCATCCATCGCCTTGACCAAATCACGTCTCCATTCACCCTTCCTGCCATCGTTGATCATTCACCACAATACCGCCGACACTGCTCTATCGCCATCCTTCCAAATTACCACTACAATGTTCACAATTTACTACCATTCCATATGCTACCCACATGGATTGTCACAGGATTGCAATTCAGTGCTGCCATACCACCAGACTCCCTCATCAAACATCACAGAGTTGTGGTTTTGCTCCACCTGTCCTTTTATCGACTCGTTGAAGGGACTCTTCAATACCTCCCACTAAAACAAGTCTATCAGCTTGAAACCCCGTAGTTACCACCTTATCACTCTGTCGAATGGACTTGTATTTGTGTCCTACTGATACTCTCGAGTCTCTCTGATGTCGCTCATCGACAATGTTTATAGTTCATCAGGTTATCAAAGGGCCATTAAATGTGGTCCCATCGATAATAGAACCTCTCACTAATGTAACTTCTTTGCGCCCATTCACTGTTATTGCAAATGCTATTGGCACGTCGAAGGGACATGAGATAAGGTCCCATCAAAGTCACTATGTCATACCAATGAGCTAGTCCAATGAAGCATAGAGCATCGTAAACCTTATTATTGTAGCTCAAAGCTCGAATCTCATACTTGGTGAATTTCCATCTAATTTGGCCCTTATTGAAAAGAAATAACTCAAATAATTTTTTGGTCGATGCAAGATTTCTCTCAAACCTTTAATGCTCCTGCATCATTATCACATACGTCGGATGCAAACATATGTAATATGAAAAGAAAAAGAGTAGCAAATCAAAACATGAAAAAATAGGACCAAAAATCATCTCAACACATCCTCAAAGGCAAACTTAATTAATCAAATCCAACCATAGATGAAGGAACTAAGCCTGTCAGCCCAAATAGCATCAACACCTCCAAAAATTCCAACTGCTCATCTTTGCATCACTAGGGAGAGACCAAAAACATCATGTGGACCAAGATGTGAGAAATATAGTTTATACATAATATCTCCTCAACCTTCTCTTGAATAAACTGATCATCATATATTGACGCAAGAAGAGAAAAATATTAAACTAATGAAGCAGAGCATCCTAGAACCAACTGTGTAACTTTTTCATATGAAATCCGCACTTGCAAAACACCAAAACATATGATACAACAATATAATGTTCTTTTAACATTACTAAACATTTCTTCAAAACCACAAGGTCAGAACCTTACTTCTGGGAAAATGTGAATCATTTCAACAAGACTTCATCTACACATTACTCTATCAAAGAATAGACCGAAACACTGTCACTTATAACTTTCACTGTAGAAGGTGTGATGACTTGAATCCTTGGATATAACACCCCCACGTCTTTACCATCTTATATTTTGAACCAAAAGATAAAAAAATAAACTATGGAGGGATGCAAACCAAAATACTATGACTCTGCCTCAGAGTATACACTATAAATGCTTTAGCAGAATTTTTGCAACTTATCTCAATGTGTGGTACACCAAACAACAATAATATCAAGGTAGGAATATAGGAAACATATTGGAATAGGTGTACTAACCTCTACATCACACATAGATAATCATTCATTCACCATTCTACACTGCAGAATTACACACCAACTATCTATGGAGTATGTATAACCTTTAACACACATATTTGGCATCAATGAACAACACATCTTGAGTTGATATCAATGAAAAAACCTCTTGCCAACAATCTCCCCCTTTTTTATTGATGGCAACACTTATTTATCTACAATTTTGTTCCCCCCTTTTGACATCAAGGGCAAAGGGCATAATATCTTCTTAACATCCCAAAGCTTGCATGAACCCCCCCTTACTATATGGATTCTAAAAACAATACTCCCCCTAAGATGGAGATACCTCAAAACTGATGCTATGTACAAAATTTTTTCAACAAAAACCAAAACTAAAACTGTAGTTCTCCATATAGTTTGTACAAAGACCAAATTTGTCTTAATTGTACCTTTGCACCTTCCTTAGAAGGAAAAATATTCTTGTGAATTTCTTTGAGTTGCACCAAAGCTGCAACCCAGTCTGCTTTTGTTGAAGAGAGAATATTTTTTTGGCAATCAAACTACATGCACAAATCCTCAACCAATTCCACATTTCTTGGAGCCTTTATTTTCTATTCAACCTTTTTAGCTTTAGCAAATAACCTAGATAATGAAGCAAGTCTCACATTAATGGCTTCCCTTAATTGACCAAACTTCTTTTTAATTTTCTCTCTCTAGTCCTGAAGCAATGACAACTATAAGTGAATATTTTCAACTTGAGCCCTATTTTCCCCATCCTTATCCTTTGACTGATCATATATTCTTGCCACTTGAGTGATTTGTGACTCAATGGAGGCAATCTGATCCTTGATGCTTTTAGTGGAACAAGGACATTTTAAACAAAATTGATACAGAGCAGTAACTTCATCCACATACTTTAAAAAAAAATCAACTTTTCTTGCAATTTATTGTGTGCACTAGCACACCAATCAGATACTTCAACCAATATTTTATCAATTAAATTTCTCAAAGTATCTTGTTCTACCTTTCACTCAATGTGTGAAAAATGATCCTTAAAAGAATCCATTAACAACTTCAATTTTTGTTTTGGAGGTAAGGAAAGCTATATGTTAACCTCTGGTAAATCTTCCTAAATAATTTTTACCACATTATCAATTAATTTTGTTTTCTTCATGTGTTCCTATAGAATCTCCTTTCTTGCAGAGGCATGCAAAATATCACCAAGTTGTAGCTTATGGAGGGGAGAAATGTTTGACAAATCAACTTGCCCCTCATGAGTTGGAATTTGCAGAAGTTGGGGTGTTACATAGGTTGAGACTGCATTTTGTATTCCTAGTAGGTCCTTGAAATAATTTGATGAAGAAGAACCTTGACCTACAGAAGCATCTTACTTCCCAACTACCTTCTCTTTTGCATCTTGAACAATCTCAGGGTTATCTTCTCTTATCTTCTCATTATTCCTTGAATTCTCTAGAGGAGCAACATTATGTTCTGAAGGAGGGACACTCATCGGAGGAACAATCTCCTCATTTTTCTTTACATCACCATTAGTCACATTGCTCTCAAAACGGATAGATCTTTATCTTCAGTAGACACATCAAGTATATCCTACAGGATAATATCATTGGAGGAGCTTTATCCTCAAAAGTTACCTCAACCATTTTCATTTCTTCAAGGATCTTGGTTGTCTTTTCTTCAAACTCTTTCTCTTCTTCTTTCTTTATCTCCATATCAGAGACTATTTGCACTTTATGCATACTAGATACACCTTCTCCTTCTTGAAATTTGGAGGTTACTTGTACTTCTTCCTGACTAGATGTATTTTTCTCATTTGTGATTTTTGGATTAGGTACTTGTGCATCAACTTTACTTTGCAAATCATTAATTATTTTCTTTGTGGTCTCTTTAATTTTATTTTGGATCTTCTTTTTGACATTTTTTGTCCAAGCTCATTAGTAGATCTATTCTCCTTTTAGTGTGAAGCTTTGGACAATATTTTGTTTTTCTTCCTGGGAGATTGAGATTCTAGATTTGTCAATTTCTTGATGTTTCATTTGTTCATCATCTTTTATAGCCTCTTCTCTTCTCTGTCTTAAAGCCTTTGCAAGGCTATCTAGAGCTTTGTCAGCAATGTGACTAAAGGGAATGTTCTGCATAAGAATATATTCAATAATAACCTTCTCCATTATCTTCTTATCTTCTGAAGGTACATTTGGATGTAGCTCCATTTTATCATCCAATAGGCTATACTCAACAATTTCATTTAAGATGGCCCCAAAATCAAGTGGTTCATGTGTAATCGGAGGGGTTTGCTCAGCATCCTCTTTTGCAATCTTCTTTCATTTCTTCTTTTGTAGGGAGATATCTTTTATTTTAACCTTTTCAACATCATATGATTCTTCCTCATTTGCCTTCTCTCTTTTCCTTTTGTTTAGGCCCAGCATGTCTAGCTTTAGTGGGATTTTTCTCTAGAGGAGATGCAGATGTAGCTTTCCTTTTACTGCCAAATGTTTGTGTGGACTTAGAGGGCTATGGATTAGATGTAACAACAAAGGAAGATCTACTTGATCTTATTGGACCTTGGTTGGCTTCCAGAGGAACAAACTTGGCAATGGAAACCTCTGCAGGGATATCAGATGTATTCATTGAAGAAGTACCCAATATATTGTGGAGATCATCTTTATCTTTTATCTTTGAATATCATGGAGCATCAATCTCCTTAATCACTATTTCCACTTTCTTTTCACTACCTTCTTCTCTCTACTTTTGGTAAATCTCATCCATAATTTCTTTATATGTACCATTTTTTTTACTTTGGGATCTTTAGGTTTTGACAATAGAATATCTACATAACCTTGTACAAATTCATCCTCGACCTCATAGGGAAGCTCAAATATCCATGAAGCTCTAGGTTCTACTGCTTCCATAAAATAATTATCCTTCTTTACCTTAAAATATATCTCATTTTCATACTTTTGAACCAAACTAAATGTTATCCTATATTTGCTTTGCACCTCATTTTGTAAATTCTTGAAAAATCCCCAATAGAAAGTAGTGAAAGCTTTCTCATTCTAAAAAAATTTCATATGTTGTTTGATTTTTGTTGCTACCAAAGTGAACTTGTCCCACATTTTACCCTTAAAACTAGGTAATTCATTCAAAAAGAAAAAAGTAAGGCATATAATTAGAGAACCAAACCTAAAATTATAATTGATTTCTTTTGTTTTCCTCGGGTTCTCCATTAGCTTCTCTCTTAATAGATCGCATAGATGCATACCCTTATATACAATCCCCATTTATGCATACCGGACATCCTCATCAATGATATCATTAACTATTAGGGCTCTCTTATCAAATTTAGCACTGGTGAGCTCCATAACTATTTCATTCTTCACATATTTTAGCATCGAGACTAGTTTGAAGGCACAAACATCAATAACTGCCCTAATTGAATCCTTTTTTATCATGTAGGGTTTTTCAAGCCAAATTAAATCCCCATAAATGTGGCTCAAGATAATTCTAACCCATTCCTTGATTTTATAAAAGTTTGGAAAATCTTTCCAGATGTCCAACCCTTTTGCAACAATATTTGCATACTCCATTCTCATTTATCAGCTCATGTCAAACCATTTCAAAAGAAGTATGTTTAATCTAATTCAATTGGTCATGGATATGAATCCTTATATCCTTGTTGTACAAAAAATCCATTAGAACTTTTGAAAATGCACCATCTTGGTCCACCTCCATTTATTTGAATGGAAACTTCTTGTATTTAGGCCTTGGCCTCTCAACAACATCAATGAAAATTGGTGCAACTATGATAACACTTTATGTTACTAGGGTTTTACAAGAAAAACTAGAGAAATACCTATGAAAATTGTTGTTAGGGTTTGCATGCAATGCACTAAAATTCTTCTTCTCTTCCTCAGCACTTGCATACACTTGATATCCTTTGAATGAGATCAATTTTGATCAAATAGAAACTAAATATGCCTCACACCAACCCTAGTCACTCCACATTAAATTCATTGCTTACTAGCATCTTTTTAATGTCTGTGATATCACAGAGATCCATTGTCATTCAACAAGCTTCCGTAGATAGTGTATTTTCTCTAGAACTTTGAGAAAACAAATCCATATCACCATTAAACATTATGCTAAAGAATTCAAGATTTCATGCTTTACAAGGGTTTGAAAATATTTTCAATTACAACTCCTCCTGAGCCAATACTTTCTTTTTCAATTACCAAAGGACTCATTTGTACCATGTTGAGGTACAAATTCATTCTTTACTTCACTTTCTTCGTTGTTATGCCATAATTTTTGTATTTCCTTCTTTGGCTGATTAGTGTCAATTTTCTTTTGTGGAGCATAAGATATTACATTATTTTCTTTGCATAACCTTGCAACGTGTCCTGATTTATTATAATTGTAGCAGGTGATACTAGCTTGCGGAGCATAATTACTTCTTCTCACATTAGATCTACAATCAGCAACCCTATGACCAAACTTGTTTCATGTGTAGTAGTAACCATAGAAGGATTGAGAAGTTGTAGCATTACTATTCCTTGTCATTTTACTTATGCATTCATTTGCCTTATGACCAAATTTATTGCAAGCATAGCACTAACCATGAAATGATTGATAGTTCATAGCATTGTTTCTTAGAGGCCTGAATGAATTTTGAATCATCTTGCTTCTGCACTCAACTTCCTTATGACCAAACTTATTACAAGCATATCAGTTACCATTGAACCTGATAGGAGAAATTTGTTTATGGATAATCTTGTTAAGATTATTCTTCTTGTTATGCACAGGAATTAATTTACCTCCTTTCTTGTTGTCTTGATTTATCTTTGCATATTTAGAGGATGCCTCCTTAGGATTTTCAATACAATATTTCTTCTCCTTTGTTTCATACTTCCCTTCTGCTTTGAAGTTATCATACAGGTTTTTGGATGTATTAGACATAGGACTTTCCATTTTTCAAAACCCAAACTACATTTCTCTTTTCATGGTTTTTGAGAGTTAATCAATTCATCAAGAATTTCAGAACCTCCTCTCATTTTTAGGCCCTTGTAAATTTTCTCTTTGTATTTTTCAAGTTCTTTTCTCAAAGATACAATCTCTTCCTCAAGCTTTAAACATTCAACAATTTTATCATTGAGCTTGGTATTTAGGCAATCCTTAATCCTCTTGCCTTCTTCAACTTTGACTTTTAAATTTGAGATCACATCTTTGGCTTCTTTGAATTCCATTTCACATCCATTTCCTCATCTTATTTGAGCTTTCAATTTTCCAATTTTTTATTTTGATTCTTTATCTTTTACATTTAATTTGTTAGTTGTGTCTTTTGATTTTTCTAGCATGCACTCATATTTGATATTTTTCAATATTGCTTCATCCATATCTTCAAGAAAAGACCAGAGTTCTCCTTCTAAATCAACCTCACAATCATCTGGATTGATGTCCCAACCTTTAGGTTCTATTGCTTCTAGATCTGGTTTTGGAATAACCATGTCATTGATTTTTGCTACAAACCCCATGTGTTCAAGAGAAGGATCAACCTCAGTTGTTAAGCTTATCAAGGCACTTGTATCTGATACCAATTGTTGAAAAAAATGTAGTACTGAGAGGGGTGGGGTGAATTAACATATATTAGAACTTAACCATTCACATTTATAGATTAAACATCACATCACATAAACTAAAAGAAGATCAAAAGAGAAAATGTGCACCATAAAAAGACACCAGCATTTTCACGTGGAAAACTCAATGAGGGAAAAACCATGATGAGGATTAACTCACAATATATGAAGCTCACTACTTACAAAGATTATAATATTGTCTAAGGCTCACTACTAATGGACTTGCAGACTAAGGCATACAACCTTAGGGAAAGATACAAAGGACCTGATGAGACTCATTGTCTCAAAGCAAGATACATGAAAATTATATAATGAGAAATATGAATATCAATTGCTATGAAGAAGCATCCAACATATGTTGATGTTGCAATCCCTTTTTCACACAATTAACCCTTCAAACCTTTGACCAACCAACACCCTAAAAACTCAATCGCATTTCCTGCAGATGAGGATGGCTAGTAAAGGTAGGAGGATGACCATCCCATGATTCAATCCAAAAAAGAGCATCATCGCCCTTGTGAAAAATCCAAAAGAGACCCTGCTTGATCAAGCTAGCACCTCTTTTTAGTGTATCCCAAATCATAGATCCCTTACCATCCAAAGAGTATCTAGGAATATCCTTATTCACAACACCTTTCAAATACTTATCCTTGAGGATTTTAGCCCAACATTGATCCTAACTAGTACACCAACACTAGTAAAGCTTAATAGCCAAGGCCTGACCAATCATAACTACATGTTGAAGACCCAGTCCTCCCTAATGAATAGGCCTACAAATAGTGTGCCACTTAACCATACTCCACTTCCTGGTATCAAGACTGTGAGCCCATAAAAACTACCTAGAGAGCATATCAAGCTCCTTAATGAAGCCAACAAGAGCAACTTGAACCATACATATATAGAGAGGAAGTTCCTAAACCATAACCTTTAGGAGCATAATCCTCCTAGCAAAGGGAAACCACATGCAATTCCAATGGTTGACATAACCCCTAAACTTATCCAGAACCTTCTGTCAGGTTCCTCTAGGCAGAGGGGAAATAGAGAGGGGAACACCCAAATACACAAAAGGAAGATTACCAATTTGAGGATACGAGAAATAATTGATTGAATAAGTGAAGGAGTATTGAAGAAAAAATAGAGGAGTTCCCTTCATTAATATTTTGACCTGAGGCAACAAGATAAATATCAAGAGCATTCCTAAAGTTACGCACTTCCAAGATTCTAGTAATGCCCAAGAGAGCAGTATCATCCATAATATGAAGATGGGTTTGAGGAGACAAGTCTTCACCCCAAGACCATTCACGAATAAGCCCCTAACTCAGATAGGCTTTAAGCAATATTCCCAAACCTTTAGTCATAATAATGAAAAGATAGGGAGACAAGGGGTCCCCCTGCCAAAGGCCCCTAGAAGCGCCAAATAGAGAAGAAGACATACCATTAATCAGCATTGAGTATGACACCGACATGACATAGCTCATTACCTAATTAATCCAGTCCTCACCAAACCCAAAGGCACAAAGAACCTTGTGAAGAAAAGACCATTTTACCCAATCATAAGCCTTGGCCATGTCCAACTTAACAAACATGGCCTTCTCTTTGGAAACCTCCATGGAATGGATAGCCTCTACCGCAATCACAATCCCATCCTGGATATGTCTGCTAGCCACAAAACCACCTTGCTCCTTCGAGATAACATTAACCAACAAGGGCTTCAACCTCTCACCAATCAACTTGGATATGATCTAATATACAACATTACAAAGGGAAATTGGCTGAAATAGGTCAAAATAATTAACACCCTCACGTTTTCGAATAAGAGCAAGGAATGTAGAGTTCATAGCTTTCAACATTTGTTTACTAACTTGTGATTCTTGCACCACCTTCAAAAGGTCCCATTTGATAATCTCCCAATATTCATAAAAAATCTCAATAGGGTATCCATCAAGGCCAAGGGTCTTACCTTTCTTCATGTTGAAAACAACCTCCTCCAACTCATCAAGGGAAATGGGCCAATTAAGAGAAGTATTAGAATCATAGGAAACAGCGAAGGGGATACAAGCTAAGACTTGATTTACATCTTCCAGATTCTCAAGAGAATCCCCTAAGAATAAAGAAGAGAAATATCAAGTTGCCTCCTAAGAGATGTCATAGAAAGAAGATAACTGAGCACCCTAAGAGGACACAATAGAGGAGACAAGATTCCCATGTCCTTTGGATTTGATGAAGTTAAAGAAAAAAATGGTATCCTTGTCTCCCTCCTATAGCTAGTAAATCCTTGATTTTTGCTTCTAGAATAGCTCCTCCCTTGCGTCCCATTTAGATAGCCTCTCTGAATCATGCGCTTCAGCTTTAAGGGAATCCTATGATCTCTATTCTACCTAGAAATGATATCTAAAAGATTTTGAGCCACAAATTTTTCCCTAAAGACATTCCCAAAGCATTATCTATTCCATATATTTAGCTAAAATTTCACAAAATGAAGCCTTTTCACAAATGTGTACATGGTTGTCCCATGCGAAGGTAAGCCATCAGACCACCAAAATTTTATAAGGTCCTGCAAAGAAGGCTCACACAACTACATTAATTGAAATTTGAAAGTAGGATTCTTGGCACTTTCTCAACCAAGCGTTGAAAGTTTTATAGGCTAGTGGTATGAGCCTCACTAGTCTAGAATTTTAGAGCTAGATATCCATTGGTTGCTTAACCAAAATTTGGAGACCAAAAACCTATCCAACCTCTCAAATATAGATTCCACCTCACATTTCTTATTACTCCAAGTGAATGGACCGTTGAGAGGCTTTATATCAATCAAATTCAACTAGGATATATTACTATTGAATAGAGATGAAGAGGATTCCAAACGATCCAAACCACCCCTCTTTTCATCAAGACTAAGAATGGAATTAAAATCCCTAGAAAGAACCCAGGGAAACAAAGGAGCTAAAGATCTCACATACCTTAGATGGTTCCATAGAAGAACCTTTCCAATTAATTCAATTGGAGCATAAACATTAGAAAGCAGCAAGATTTTGCTAGACTCAAAACTTGAAGCAACCAAGGACAAGGAAGATCGACCCGCAATCCACCACAAGGAGGAGACCTTTCGCTTGTCCCAAAAGCAAGAAATCCCACCAGCACTACCCTGTTCCCTAATGCATTGGCACTGACCATGACACCAAATCTTGTAAGATAGCCATACCCTCCACAGACAAATTAGATTCTTGGATAAATAAAACATCAAGGAAATGAGCCTTTATTAATTCCCGAATAGCCTTTTCATGAGGGATTTTGTCCAAACCCCTCACATTCCAAGAGAGAATAATCATTTGTGGGGTTTATAAAAATGGGAATTTAGAGGCTTCACTAAGCTTGACTCCACAAAATTCTCACCCATTAGCTTGATCTTATCCTGATCTTTCTTCCTCCCAACCTTGGAAGGCTTCTCTGAATTCCCCTTTTTAAAGTGTTTTTGATGCAACCCCAAGGACGAGGAGACCAAGGGGTCCCTCCCATAATCCTGAGTCAAAGTAAGAAAATGAGAAACCATATGATCCATGGATGGATAAACATCCACCTCTACCTCCACTGGAATAATAGGTAAAGCAAAATATTCTAGGGATTGACCATACATTAACTCGGTACCTATTCAACACCTAGATTCTCACTGCCATATTTTTGTGAAACCAACTGCTCTCACACTAAGGTAGTATCAATAGAGTTACCGTTGTTTGGGGAAACCTCTTGCTGGTCCAAATCTTCTAGAGCCTCAAAATGGTTGAAACTTGCATCATCTTTCCTGTCCTTGAGGGTTCTTTTTTTTCTCTCCCCTTATTACAAGATTTTACTATAACAAAACCTTATTTGTTAGTTTCTCCTTTGAAAATAGGGACTTTCCCTTGATCTCTTGATGGATTTGAGCGAGGGGGGATCTTAGCAAAAACCTCACCAAAGGAAGAGCCAAAATCCTTAAATTTTAAGACACTTATGTTGCAGGTGCCCATATTCATGGAAAATTCAGCACTAAAAAGGTAAAGTTTTGTAATCAAGTTGTTAAATCCAAGAAGAAAACCCAACTTGAAGTTCTAAAAAATAAGGAATTGGGTTGTTTAGATCAATCTCCACACAAATACAGGCTAAATACAAGGCCCTCCTCTCTAATGTTTGTTGTGACAGCCCCACCGACTTACCCAACAAAAGTGCAATCATGTGCAAAATATAATTCCTCCAATACTCAACTAGAAGCTAGGGAAGTCTCACCAAGACCGAAACCCTTGACGAGAGCTCTTCAACCAAATTAAAACCTATGTGTCAGGGTTTCAAGAATAACCCCACTTGCTTTTAGAAGTAAGGACCCCCCTCAAAATATTTATTACGATCTACAATACATGAAAAAACCACCATAAAATAACCATTTGTAGCTTGCAAAACATCAATGTCTCCTTCCGGGTTCCAAGTCCGACAAGCCCAGGATTCCAAAAATGGGTGAGATACTCTGATGCCCATGAACTTACAAATTAGAGCATTGTTTTTCCAATACTCAACATTTTTGCAATATATTTTGGTTGGATAACCAAAACCGATCGAGTCTTGCTCTTTGCCAAACAACCATTCACTTTTGGAATTTGGGAAAAACCACCCCACAAAGATCCCACTCCATTTGAAGCATTGGTCAAAAAAAATTGTAGTCATAGCATGCTTAGAAGGGAAGAAATCTTCCCCCATAACAACATAAGAAAAAGACAACAAGCCCGAACCCGAAGGAGCAACCTCCAACTCCATACTCAGCTTCAAACATGAGCACCTAAACCCGACCATTGAGCACACAACCCATCACAAAAAAAAGACCAAAAAACAAAATTAAACCCCCTCGAGCACATAAATGACCCACCCCAAGCTTGCAAACACCACGCTCCAGCCAATCCAACAACCATACATAGCATGCAATGGAAAGGCATTACATACAAACAGTGGCCTACACATGGTCGTCGACTTGCATAAACCCCCACTCACTTCTCCTCATCATTCCTTGCATATATCACTAACTATTAGTTGTAACCTACATTATACTATGCATTAAATACATATATTTATCCAAGGGAGGCATTGGGATTTGATAACCAACTTGGATGCCCCATTGAGGAGGTGAAAATAATATATAAGCAAGCCTTAAGGTGGTAGTATGTATGTATAATTGGCAAGAGTGAAAAAAACCATTTGTAGGTGTTGAAGAATTGAAGATAGAGGAGGAGAAAGGAAGGATTGTATGTAACCCCTATTTTAAAATAATACATATCTGGTCATCTCTTCTTGGTGAACTTTTTTCTTGAAAGGGTTTTTGCACATAAGCACTGTGTTATGTGTTTAATTATTTTGTCCCATATTTCTTTGTGTTGTTGGTTTATTTTCTTTCATTATGTGTTTGATTATTCACTAGATAAAATCTAATTTATAGTTGAAATCATATTTACATTTTTTAGGTGTTCACCTTCATTTCTAATATTTAGTATCAAAGCCTAGCCAACTTTGTTTCTTGGGTGGAAGTGTGAATATTTTTTTAGTTGTAGTTGGAGTCTTAATTGAATTTTTTAACATATTTGTGTAGAAGGCATGGATACATCCTCATTTCAGTTGGCTATTGAAAATTTCAATGGAACCAACTACAAGTTATGAAACCTAAAAAATTGAGGATCTCCTTGAAGAGAGGGATAAATGGTTGTAAAAACTAAAGAAAAAGAAACCAAAAAAGATAGATCAAAATGAGTGGGATAATATGGATAAGAAAGCATGGGGAACCATTCATGTTTTTCTTGTAGACTCAGCCCTACTAAATTTTTTTAAGAGAAAACAAAATTTGATCTATAGAAAAGATTGGGTCAAAACTACAAAACCAAGAGTCTAGTAAATAAATTGTATTCAAAAAGAATTTTTTTATCTTAAAATGAAGGAAGGTGATTCATTATTAAAGAATTTAAATTATTTTAATTTAATTTTGAGTTGGTTAGCTTATGTTGATGTTAAGATAAATAAATAACATAAGTATATCATGTTACTTTGTTCTTTGCCTTAATCATGGGATAATTTTATTCTTCCTATTAGTGTTACTATTGAAGATCCAAAGATGGATGCTCTTTTTGTAACAAATTATTGTATACACATAAAAATGGTCTGGAGCACGAATTAATTAAATACTAGTTATTTAGTTAATTAATCTTAATTCTTCGACTTATATAAATAAATTGATAAATTAATTTTGTATAGTTCATCGCTTTAATTCTTCTATTCCAAAATCATCTTCTTGAATTAATTAAATACATAAATTTAAATTTTTTTTATTTGATTATTCCCCTTCCTCATTAAATTTGAATTTTTAATTCAAATTTGTTACATTTCTCCAAATTTCCTAACCTCCTCCACATCATCACATGTCACATGATTTCTTTTATTTCTAATTTCTAAATTAGAAATATTCATCTAACCTCCTAACCTCCTTGGAAACACATGGCTCCTCTTTCCAATTGATGCTCTTTGACACTTGGATGATTTTCCCTTCCAAATGGAGTAGCCTCCATGAATTCCTCGAACCTCTTTGTGCTCCATCGTTGATCTCTCAAGATCACGATCTCGACCATTCATCTATTCCACCTCACTCAAGGCTTGGAAAAATCTATAAATAAGAGTTCATTCTACAGCTTTTTACCAAGAATTTGATCATAAACTTATGCTGCAGAAATCATCTTAGCAATTAAGAGCATTTTGAAAGCATTTGCATAAAATTTTAATTTGGCATTTAGCATTTAGTTCATATTAGTGTTATCATGGAAATTTTAGTTTTAGCATCTTAATTGTTGCATTTTCATATAGCATTTCATTTAGATTTATATCTCATCACAACAATCATCTTAGCATAATTTGGAACACAACATTATATCATATCATTTAGCATTGCAATCAAAATACCAAAAACATGTAGATATAGGCATATAGTTTTTCATATCATAAAATCTTCTCATCTCTTAGGTTGTCATCTTGTGAACTCATGTGCAACATACAAATCTGAGAGCGTGAATTTGAAGGTCCTTAAGATTAGAGAGAAATGAGATGATTTGAGAGGATAGTCATAGCATTTTAATTTGTTATTTCAATTCCTTTTATGTAAGATGTCTTCATTGATGTGTGTTTAGTTTTACTAATTACTCCATTTTTACACCACACATAAATTGGTGCCCACAATTGGGCCATAGCCCCATTTTTAATCTATTTTTCTATTGATTTTTTCTCCACCGGTTCCGTCAAAAGTTCTGAAATAGCGCATTCGAATTTATCTCTAGCGCATTTGGAAAAAAATTTGGTGCATCGAGTCATTGTTTCGATGCACCCAGTTATTCTTCTAGCGCACACGGTCACTATTCTGATGCATCAGTGAAATCTTTCAGCGCACCCAGTTGCTCTTTTAGCACATCAGGGAGTTTTATTTTTCATCCTATATCTTTCCAGTTTAGCGCATTAGGTTTGTCTTTTAGCGCATTCGATTTGTCTTTTGGTGCATTCGGCCTTTTAGCACATTCGGTCTGAGTTTTAGCATATTCAGTTACTGTAATGGTGCATCTAGATTTTGCTATAAATTTTCCAAATTCTAGAAACTAATTTGTGTTTCTTTTTATTGCAGGACCTTTACACGTAGTCAAAGACTCTGTTGAAACCCCTGAAACACTGTCAAAGACTTCAAAAATATGAAACTACTAACAATTGATTGTAGGGTTGAATTTATTATTATTTCTTTTGATTAAGTTAGGAACATAGCTTAATTAGAGGAAAAGGAACACCATGCTTGTTGTGTTTAGATAGTGGTAGGCATGTATGCTCTCCCCTTAACTGGGTGATCAGAAATCCAAACCCACATGTTGTCATTTTATTATATTTAATCATTAGAGGGCCTGCCTTGGTGGGACAAGAGGTAATCACCCCAAGGGAATGACCCAACCGGGAACACGCTAAAGCCAAGCGACTTCCACCTGAGATATAAGTGTGGGTACTCAAGGAAATTTCAAGTATCATGAGGATTGTTCCAACAAGAAGGGCATCAATGGTCTCTTGTCATATGGATGATCCCCCACGAATGGAATGCTTTTACTAGAACCCTTGTTGTAGTATGCCAAAATCCCTTTTCTATTTGTTGGTGCAAGAGGTATAACCTCTGAAGTTGTCCTACATTCTTGTGGCTTTTGGTATAAATGAGAAGTCTATCATGGGAGATTCATTAGTACTGAGACTTGGATGACCCGAGAAGTGAGTGCAATGCAAGGGGGAGCCAGTGTGGTCAAGCCTCTAATCATTCGCCAAAAGTAAGCACAGCTGGACTAAAAATCCAAGTGGGAATCCAGTAAATATTGTCCTTCACAGCCCTAGGGATTGTACTTGCTTGACATGTTTCACATGCATGTTTTGAAATGAATTTTGAACAAACGTCACATACTAGAATATACAACCATTGATTTAGAAGAACATCTGAACAAAACAATCAAATTCTCTGCCAAAAGAACAGAAAAATCCATCAAACTGTCAAAAACAGAGACCATCTTCAAGTTTAGCACATCCATTGACTGCCCTGGCGCATGCCTTTCATCTTTTGGCACATCCATTTACTATTCTAGCGCATCCTTGTCATATTCCAGCACATACATTTATTGTCTTGGTGCATCCATCTACTGTTTTAGCACATCTATGTAATCCTGCAACACATACCTGCCATACTTTGGCACATCCATTGCCTATTCTAGAACATACCAGCCATCTTTTAGTGCATCCAGGCCATTTTGTAGCACATCTATCTTTTGGTGCATTTGTGCACTATTTTAGTGCATCCAGAAAATTTTAAACCAAAGAGATAAATTCCTTATTTGTCTGAATTTTAACCTCACAATTTACTTTCATTTTCAGTCCAGAACCTTTCCTCAGTCATACCAAAATCTCAAACTTGTTGAAAATAGCATTTTCATGTGAAAATCCTTTACCTAAACTTTGATCGAAAATCCAAAAGTGCCTCATTATCACACCTATTTCTAATTAGTAGTTGTGTTTCACCATCAGGATTCATCATCCTTTATTAGGATTCATCATCCTTTATTAGGATTCATCATCCTTCATCCCAAAATAAAGTTGTATAATCATATTTAACTTAGTCCTTTTGGCACTCCCAAACTTTGATCAAAAATCTTAGTACATTTTCATCACTTGTATGCTCGTTTTAACGAGATCGTAAAAGAAAAAACTTAAGCAAAAAGAAATCGAAGACCAAAAAACCATGGCTGAAAGAGAAGAGTCCTTTTTTTAGAGTTCATCAAGATGAGGTGGAAGAAATAATGGACGAAACCATAGAACAAGCACAACAAGATCCTAATTTTCATAAATTCATGGAGAGGATCTTTGAAAAGAAAGGTGAGAAATACCTTTTGATGTTAGCAAACAAAGGGGTCAAACTACCTGAGGATTTTGATATCACAAAATTAAAAAGAACTCCTAAAAATATAGAAACACAAACACAAACTGAAATAAGAAATGAAGCAACAATTGATGACCCCGTGGATACTTTAAAACAACAAATACAAACCCTCCAGCAAAAAATGCAAAACATGCAAACCGGAACCACCAAGAGATACTCGATACAAGATATATACCCCTATCCTTTTGAGAAAAGTGTCAACATGATACCATTCCCCAAACATTGTGAATTCCCTAAATAAGATAAATACAATAGAAAAATAGATCCAA